>QWTY01022637.1:0-21258 GCA_008033365.1 Pseudorectes ferrugineus | reverse complement strand
GCAATCAGAATTGAGTTAATTTGATTATAGTGTACACTTGAATGAAATGATAGCTACTGAGTAACAGCTATAACTCTTAAGTTTAAGCCCTGATTTTTTTTTAGAATAGCTTGCTTTGGCTTTGTAGGATTAGCCTTTGTCACAGGGTGCTCTCTCCTGCTTTATTGACCCAGAGCTGTGGTATTGCTACCATGTCTTTGATGTGTGGGTAAGAAGCAGCAGTCTGGATGTGTTTCCTACTGAGCATCAACCTGACAATCTGTTGCTGGGTCTCAGACAGGGTTTGCTATTTCCTGCTGAGTGGCTGTGCTGCTCTCTCAATATAGGTAGCAAATCCTGATGAAAACTTTAATTTTAGAGAAACTTAACCCAGGTATTAATAAATGTTTTCATCCTGTTTGAGCAATTAGATATAAGCAATCTTTTGACAGAAGATGTGGAGGATTTCCACCATGTTAGGATATTAATACCTGGTTTGTCAACATAATGTCACTTCTTTTCCTAAAATGTTTAAATGTGTTGAACACTTCTACAGACCTAGTCATGGAATTTCACATGGCTTTCTGCAATGCTTAAACTGTAGCTTTTGAAACAGGAAAAAAGTTGTATCTATACACATAGCCGAACAGCACTTCGGAATTGAAAATTCAGACTGTGTTTTCAGCCAGGTTTACTTTGTGTAGGGAAGCAGTAATTAGCAATCTGATCATAATGGATATGTATGTGCAAATAATGGATAAACCTAACAAGGTGATGAAGGAAACAAAATGATCCTAACTTTATGCTAGAGAACGAAGATGCAGTTTCCAAAAACCCTCAAACTGTTGCTTTCAAACTTGGTTATACAAGTCACTGACAGTTAATATAGATCCTAAGACTTGCAGCCAAATCTTCTTAACCAAAATGTATCTGGAAAAATTTATAGTTTGAAAAGACATTTTTTAAAGTGGGGCAAGAAATGCTTGGATTGGGATTTGGCAAGAGAGTTCTATTTTTTTTTTTTAGGCTGAGATTGTAAAGTTTGTCAAAATGGGAGGATGTAAAGTAGGAAGTTTTTAGTGTACCTATCCTGAACACCACTAAACTATGTGAGAGATAAGGGCCAAGTTGTTCACAAGATTTGACTGTAGAAAGATTTTTATTTATCAATATATTTATTTATTTAAATTCTTCCCTGTGATCTTTTCCTAGTGCTCCACTTTTTCGGAGCCTGAGGCCAGCCATCTCCAGAGGGTTATCTGTAACATAATTAGTTAAATATTTCGGTGGGGAGGAGATGTCAGCTGCAGAATTCTAGAGGCTGTCATGGCTCCTGTCCTGGCTGACTGAAAACATTACTGTCCTGTTAAAGGGAGACCTCTGTTATTTTGTCCATGCACCTATTGTTCTGAATACCCATCTAGATTACTTGAACCCTTGTATTTAATTTAGTCTCTGAATTCATGTGATTTGTTTGGGTTAAGGATACATACCCAGACAATGACCTTGGCAGAGTCTGGGAAAAATTGGTAACAGCAGGCAATGTCCTTCACCAGCACAGCCGTTTCTGTTGTGAGTTTCAATCCCTGCATTAAAATGGTTGAACTGCTGAAATGAGCATCATAGGCTTGGTGTAAATTTTAAGTATATAAATGCCCTTCCTGTTTCAGAAACACAATGTGATCTTAAGAGGGCTGTATTTCATTGCATACTGCCTTCTTGTTTTCCAGACTTTGTATTGAATTATTCTAATAGGTTTGGGTGAATTTTGGATATTTTTTTTCCTTCTAAGAGTGCTTAATGCTGTCCAGGTGGTACAGGCAATGTTAGAAGTGCATCTGATGTTTGAACCTAGTGCATGTTATGTTGTTAGTCCTTCTGCACTCATAGCTGCCATCAGTGTTATTAATTACTTTTGAAAAGGGGATTTGCATCTGGAGTAGGTGACTGTAATTGGAGGCTGCTGGGAGCAAAAGCAAACAGGATTTTTTGCAAGATACAGAAAAAAAGTGACAGATTGCAACAAAACCAACTCAACTGCAATTTTAACATAGGCTTAGAAAGCAGCGTATTACAGACAGTAGTTTGTAAGGTGACTGTGTACATCGGAAACTTCACAATTTCTTTTACTTTCGGAGAGCAGTGCCTGTCAGCATTTGAAATGGGTATCAGCTGAATTTAAGATGAAGTCGTCTAAGTAGGAAGGAGTTTAAAGACTTAGAAAAAGAGAGGGGGATTCAAAGGGAGGAAAATTCTGTCTCTTCACCGGTCTTCATACACCTTCATTTTGAGCTGATGATGACTTTTAATAGTAGGATTATTGAAATATCTATTCTAAGTGAAAACATGTCCCTAAAAATTTTTTTTTTTCTGAATAAGTCTTAATTGGAAGGTATGTTCTTCTTTGTAGCATGTGCCTAGATGTTCTTAACTTTCCATTTGCCTGCATTAGTAGTATGTGTCTGCTTTTGTCAACACTGCCGGAAGGCATGGTATGGAGGTGTTAACTGTTTGTTTGGTGTTAAACCTCCCCTTGTCTTCCTTGCACTGGCATAGGGCTGTTAATACCCTTTATCAGGTCATATTTCAACTGGCTTGATAATGGCTCCCAATTCCCACCCTGCTCGTGCTCTGCCCCCTCACCCACAGACACACCACTTTCAGCATGTCTCAGTTTGTGTTTTCGTCCTTCCGTCTGTTTGCCCTAGATAAGTCCTTTCCTTTTTACCTCATCGGGTGTTTAACTGACCCAGATGGGCTGATGCTCAGAGGGTGTGGCCGATAGTGGAACTGTGTTCTGGGCTAAAAGGCAACAGAGATTCCTTTAATGAT
Organism: Pseudorectes ferrugineus; assembly: GCA_008033365.1. NCBI lineage: Eukaryota > Metazoa > Chordata > Aves > Passeriformes > Pseudorectes > Pseudorectes ferrugineus. Next base: position 18,447 of record QWTY01022637.1, on the reverse strand, counting down.
GGTGGTTTGAAACAAGAAGCTTGCAGTACTGGTCACTATGAACTTTTGCTTAGTTCAGGAGATGTTATCAAGTTTTTCCGGAGGATTCTTTTCTTATTAGAGTGGAATCACATTCCAGTGTGGTCTGTTGGCAGCATTCTCCCCTCAGTTCATGGTGAAAGAATGAAGTGAGAGAAAGCAACCCTGAACCTCCCAAGTCTGATCTAACTCTGAAATTAGCACTTTTTTTGGACAAGGACTGTGTTAGATAAACTTCAGATGACTTGATTCTAAGAATTGGGTGCTTTAGATCCCTTTTGCAGGCTGAGGTGCTGCCTGAAGGCAGATTGACAATACCTTGCAGTACAGCTTCACAGTTGAAACTTCAAAAAGAGAGCTTTAAGTAGAAAGGAATAAAAATGAATGCAATAAAACTATTATAACCAATTTTAAAAAATAGAGTGGCAAATTGGAAAAGTAATAAAGCCTTGTTCTTGTAGGCATGTAGCTTCAAGGGACTGAAGGTCCTAATTAAATAACATGTAATTGCTACTTAAGTAGGCTTTTTGACAGTACATTGTCAAAGTACTAATACAATTTTTTAACTTTTGCAGGTGTGTACAAAGTAATATTGTGTTGCTTACTCAAGCTTTCAGAAGGAAGTTTGTCATTCCAGATTTTATGTCGTTTACTTCCCATATTGATGAGCTATATGAAAGTGCTAAAAAACAATCTGGAGGAAAGGTAACCTGTTTGTAAACTCAGCTTCAAACTTCTGTAGATTTTCAGTGTTAACCAAATGCATCATTTGTTAAGTAGACAGATTTTTCTTAACATTTCCAGCAAAATTAAACTGATAACTTAATGAAAGAGTTTTGGAAGTTCAGTTATGCCTGCAACTTGTAAACTGTGTTAGAAATAAAGTTCACAGCCTCTAAGAATCTTGCAGCGTTTTGATGTTGGAATATGAAAATAGCATTATTCTTTCTTATAAAATTGCTGTATAATTTGTCAGACTACTCTTAGTCTATAGAAAAATTATGCAGCTTTACGTATCTGGCTGGATTGTGTGATGGAAGTAATTTTCAGTACTGTACCTTTGTTAGTAAATAAAATTTATTCTGGTGCTTATTTTCAATAAATTAGTTAAAAAATCCCAGACTGTGTTACAAGCTAAAAATTTTATATGATTCGAAAATGCTGAACATGCTGTAATACAGAACACAGATACCTCTCTGAATGTGCTGAAAATTTTACTTAGAAAAAGTGTTTCATTTGATAGTGATCTAGTGAATATAATAATTTCTAATGAAGTTTTAGATATACCAGGTGATTATTAGTAGAATAACTCAGTTCTACCTTGTGTATTCTTCTCATTGACATTTATTTTAATTAACGCAGAGTTAAGTATTTTGGATATTGTAATGTGTCTCTCTTTATTTCATGCTGTGATAGGTTGCTGACTATATTCCACAACTGGCCAAGTTCAGCCCCGATTTGTGGGGGGTGTCACTTTGCACCGTCGATGGACAAAGGTATATTGTAACTTCTAGATTTTGTTCTTGGAATAGTTGAAGGACAGGTAGAGGCAATGCTTCTGTAGCATTAATCTTTGGAAGTTGAAAAGCTTTGTCTAATAGTACTTGTGCATCAAGCTATATAACTTTCTGTGTAGGTCACAATGTACAAAGTGTTGGTTCCTTCTCTGCATTTTAATGTTTTCACTGTAGCATTGTTATATAATCTGTGTGTCACTGAAAAAATGCAGATTCATGTTCTTTAAAAGGAAAATGAAGATGTGAAAACTGGAGAGAGCTGAATACCATTTTGCTTTTCAGGTTTATCAAGCTTTTCCTTGTCAGGGCGTATGTAGGTCTTAGATACAGTCAAAGTGATTTTATTTTTCTGTCTGTGAGTAACTCAGAGTAGCAGAGACAGTTCGGAGCCTAGACGTAAAGGGATACCTTGCACCATCTAGCTGAGAAGTAACGTGAGCTCTGTGTACCTTTGTGAGCACACAATGCAAGATGCCCATCAGCTCTGCTGACCTGCAGTTTGGTGTGGTCCTACTGCAGGTTCTGGAAACTGCAATTTTTAAGTGCTGGGTTTGTGAATGGGGCATTCTTGAGAGCAGCAGACTTGCTTCTGGTGACTATGGCTTGGAGTTCATTTTGCCATGATCTGTTGAGATCCGTATGTTTGCCTCTAATTAGCCATATGCTCTGTAATCTCAGGGGAGGAGCTGTACAAGTGAGCTGAAGTATTTTTTTCATCTCCCTGTTTAAGTGTCTGAGTTATAATCTATTAATAGTAAAAAACCTTACACTTTAAATTGGCATTTTGCTTTGTTTTGGATATTATGTGCTAATGAAAGTTTTTATATTGTTAATTTTTGAAATGTTTAATGTTGTGTAATGTTAGCTTTTATAATGCCAGAATGGTATTGTGGTTTTCACTGAAGCCTGCTTGTGTTTTCTGCAAAGAAAAGAAGCAAATACACTCTTGATTTTGCCATCAGACAAGTGTCTGCTTCAAGCCTTTTGGTCTAGATGTGGCATATGCTGCTTGCATGAGTCACTTTTTGGTGCAGTCTGACATAGATGCTGAAAGTAAACTTTCCAAAAGATAGCATGTAATAAGTGTTATAAAATATCTCTGTCATTATCAAAGGGAATGTAAACACAGCTATTTGATTATTGTTCTCAAATTGCAAAACCAAACTGTATCTCATCTTTGTTTATATAGACATGAATAAGTATAGTGGCTCTATTTGGGTCAGCTGTACCCTGTTGAGTATGTGGTTTGCAATTGAGTAGGATAAGTGTCAGACTAGATGTCTGAGGTGATTTTTTGCTCTGGTACAAACCCATTTCTGAACCTGTTTTCGTTTTTGTTACCTCTGCAGTAGTCAGCAACTGACTTTGTTATGCTTGGTTTATGGAGTCAGTTGCTAAAACTGCTAAATCTCATTGTTATGTTCTTTAAAATGAGACTTAGTAATAATATGCTTTTGCTTTTTGGGGCGTTTTTGTTAATAGTCCTTGTATGTTGAAGGATAGATGAAGCATTGAACACTCCACTGGCACAGCTGACAAACAGGAAATTTCAAGCCTCTTCATCTGTGTTTTTCCCAGGCATTCTGTGGGTGATACCAAAGTTCCATTTTGTCTTCAGTCCTGCGTAAAGCCTTTGAAATACGCGATTGCTGTCAATGATCTTGGCACAGAGTATGTGCACAGATATGTCGGTAAAGAGCCTAGTGGATTACGATTCAACAAATTGTTCCTGAATGAAGATGGTAAGAGATACATTATACTTAATAATGCAAATACTCCGTTTTAGAAAATTATGAAGGAAGCCTACACAGTTTTTTCGGTCTTGTCATTTTACTGTATCCTCTGAAGTCTTATTACTAGGCAGTGTCCCAGAAAATTTGGCATCAGCAAGGTAGACTTAGTCTTTGTTAATCAGTTTTGCCTAATTTAGAATGCTAGTAAAACATGTTTTATTGCTTCTATTCCATTTGCTAGTTATTGAGCTGTAGGAAAACCCAAAGAATTTTAACAATGCAGGTATTTGAAATTTATTTTTACTTACTTGAGTTGGTAGCAAGTGTTCCTTAGTCATGGCTTCTGTAAAATGGTGGTGAAAGAATCAAAGATGTTAAGTTGATTTTAAAAAACATATCACTTCTCAGCCTTCTGAGAAGCAAGTGCTGGTGCCAAAGGCCAGCACTGACTAGTTTCCAGAAGGTGCAATCTTCCCACAGATTATTCTAAATGGAATTTGGCTACTGATTCAAAACAATGTTTTTATTTTTTTTCCCTGTAGCAGGAGTATTTTACCGAGAACTTTTTATACAGTACTTACCGAGATTATTTCTTTTTCATTTTATATTAGTTCTCAAGCATGGAAATTTTATTTTAAAAAAGTTTATGGCAAAAATCTGAGAAAGATGACTCATGTAGCCTTAGAGGAAATACTGGATGTTATCTCTGAAACACAAATGTTTCTTTTAGTGGATCCATCTCAGGAAAAGCACTGACAATGTTTCCGTTGCCATGGTATTGCAATTAATATTTAATTACCAGCATAAGGCTTGGATGACATTTTTGTCAAGGACTGTATTGAATTCTGACTTTAATATCTATATTATTAATATATTAATGATACCTAATTATATTTATTATGTTTATAAATATATGCAAATTATTATATAAAAATTATTTAATTTATTTATATCTTAAAATTATCTTTCCATACTTAAAAATATAGAATATGTCATGACAATTTATTTTCTCTGTTTTATTATGTTAGTAAATGGTGATGAAATACCAGCGTGAATATATTGCCAAGAGGGATTAAGCATTTTGTCAAGTTTTGCTGTCTTGTTTTTGCTTTCCTGGTTTTTCCAAATAGAGTGTTGTAACAGTGTGAAGGAGACTTGTCTTTCATATCCTACAAAAGCTTTACTGTAAAAAAAGCTTTGATGGTGCTGAAAATTGCTCCTTAATTCCTTTGAACTAATATAGATGTTCTGTATTTTCTCTTTCTAATAACATGACAAAGTATAGTAATTATTTTCTTCTTTTTATTGCTACTTTTAAAATTGAACTATTGGAGAAGAATTGGTGGGAGAATTTGGACTATTGAAATTTTGACCAATGAACATGAAATTAATAGAGAAGACTAATTTACATGATAGAAAATTTAATTTTTAAATATGTGCTTCTATGGCTGATAAACATAAGAAAAAAACTGCTGCAACTGACCTGGATGGCCTCTTCTACAGTCCTTAAGAAAAGACTAAAATAGAAAGTAGAAGTCTAATAAATAGAAACATTTCAGTTATAGTGAGAGAAAGGGAGATTGGGTTTCTCCAAGTGAAGGAAGAGGAGGGAAGGAAAGGATTTAAAAGATTAAATCTACACTTTGCTTGTAGATTTAAACCACTGTATGAACTTTGGATATGCAGAGTATTTGTCAGTTTGAACATCCATAAATACTTTCAAGACCAGGTTTGAAAATTTAAAAAAAAATATAGATATTTAATCTATTTACTTTCTAAGTATTCAGATGTAGTTGAATTTCATGTTCATAATCCAGATTTTATGAAGTGATACACAGGTGTTTGAAAACTGTTTAGATATGCATCTGAAGCTATTTTTTCTGTACTTACTATATGGAAGATTCCTAAAACAGGATGTTCTTGCATTTCATTGTTTACTAGTATTGAGATGCAAGCTGGAAAGAATGAAGAATATTTTAAGACAATTTTAAATTATAGCTAAAAATGCCAACTTACAACAAAAAGCTGTTGCTATGTTTTGAGTATGATCTGTGCTGTGCAATGAAAATTTGGAAACTTCTACAGGCTCATGAATATTCAATTTTAAAACTTGTTTTATCAAGGGGAATATATTGCCCAATTCAGTTCAGATTTCTGGAAGAATAAAACAATCTCCATGCTAATTTAAAAAAGATTATTCCATTTGATTGAGGTAGATCAGGAATTTTACATAGTAAAATGTGTCTGAGACAGGCATTATCAGGAATAATTTTCCTGGCTGTGGTCATTAAGCAGCTACAGGCTTTTCCATGTCTGTTGAGTTCATGATGCAACAAGTCTAACAATACCTGTACATATGAACAGTTAGTATCTCTATCCATACATACAACCTTCACTTGGTGATAATTATTTGTAGAATTAGTCCAGTGATATAATCATTTGTAGAACTTAGTCCAGTATTAAAAATTTTATTGTAATTGAATGAGGGATTGCCAGGAAATTGTTTATTTTGCTTATATTTCATTAAGGATAAAAACATGAGCTTACTTGGAAGTATAATGAGGTGATACAGCAATACACGACTTGCAGAGAAGCTGTGTAAAAGATTTTATTTTTTTATCAGTCTGAGCAGATCCCTGGCTTTATTATTTGATTATAGAGAGTGTGTGTGTTTGGTTTTGGTAATGTGTGTCAGGTTTGCACAGCTTGATATCCCCCTTTCTAAAGATTAAGGGATGAATTTGTTCACCTCTTTGGCAAACTTGCAATTACAGTATCAGTCTTCACACTTAGTTGTTGTACAGGGTGGAATCCCTTTGCTGATGGCACCCACTGTGAGGTGGATCAGTAGTGGCTGCTGCTTTAGAAATAGACCTGTGTATGAATTTCTTTAAAAATTAATGTAGTGTCGAACCTATACGTCCTCCAGAGGCGAAAAATTACCTGGGAATGGAAGGCATATCTTTGAAATGTGCAGAAATCTTTCAGAATTTAAGTTTTCATTTAGGTACCTTAGCCCTTAAAAAAGGGCAATATAGCTGAAGTTTGGGGAGAGGTTCTTCATTGTAGAATGGAAAATTTCAGTTGGAAGGGACCTACAACAATCATCTATTAAGGACATTGTCCAAATGCCTCTTAAACACTGACAGGCTTGGGGCATGGACCACCTCTAGGAAGCTTGTAGCTGTCTTGGCAAGATAGAAAGTTTTCTGTCTATTACAGACACCCGTGTATGGGAAGTGCTTGGGGGTATTCCTTGGTGCTATGCAGATAATGGTGAAAACTGCTTACCTGGGACCTGGGTACCCTGGCAGGGTTTGTTGTGCTTAGGAGAGGCAGCAGTGAGTTAATGGCAGGTGTCCTGCTCAGCGCTGTGACGTGCTGGAGCTGGCAGCAGTAGGAAAAGCCCTCAAAGGACAGCTGTTCTTAGTGTGTGGTGAGAGGGGCTGCTGTACCTCCCCTGAGCTCGTAGGGCTCCCACAGTGATGTTCTTGCCGGCTTGTCGTGAGGGGAACAACACACAACTGCATTTCAGAAGCACATTCAAGAAAGTCTGTGTTTTGTTTTATCAGAAGGTTCTTCCCTTCGTTATGTGCAGGCAGCACATGGAGATGTGTTAGGTGTAAAGTGGCCAGAACAAGGTCAGGTAGCTTGAGATGTTGAGCAGTTAGAGACAGGAATCTTCAGAGTAGAGGAGTATGTAACCAAGAATGCCTTGACTTTGAAGGTAAGTGGTGACATCTCCAAAGAAACGACAAGCAGTAGCATTTCTGAGGGTATATTCTGTGTGGGCATACAACATTGATAAGCTTTTCAGTTGCTGAAGGCTAAATAAACGTTGCACATCCTTTTTATTCAAACATACACGTGATATGGAATCTGGTTGTGTTTTTTCTTTGTACTGTGTGGCAGATTGAAACTATAGAGATGCACAGAAGAATCAAGAGCAAAATATTTATAAAAATATTTTTAGAATGGGCTGCATATGATAAAGTCATGAGCGTGTTTATGGACTGGAGTGATACCTGATGTTGGTGAGAGGAAGCTGTAAAGAAGAGAAGCGTAGCTAGAGTGAGAAGTGAGGGTGACAGTGTGTTCTGATCAAGCATGAGAGCAGTGTTGTCGTGGACCATGTGTCCAGAGTTGGGATCCCCAGCTCAAGGAGAGCAGTGGAAAACTGGGGAGGGCTCCAGCGAAGGGCTGCTGGGGTGCTGTGTAATCCAGGGCATGTGTAACTCCCAAGGAGCAGTCAGAAGGGGGAGTCTGGGGGCTCCCCTGGAAGCCTCTTCAAGTTCTTGAGCAGTTGCCAACATGAAGAGCTCTGTAACTCTTCATGGTAGTGGCAGCTGGTGCAACAAGGGCCAGTGGCCCCATGCTGTGGCTTGGAAGCTGCAGATTGGATATTAGGGTAAATTTGTCCTCCAGGATGAACAGGATTGCTGGAGAGGTAGGGGATTTGCCACATTTGGAGGTTTTCAAGGCTCAGTTAATGGAACCTTGGCAATAGCCTTGCATTGAGTGGGAGGGTGGAGGAGATGACCTCCAGATGTCCCTTCTGACCCACAGGCTGTGATGCTGTGAGTGGTCACTTGACTTGTGTTCAGGTTTGTGGTCCCTAAGGAGCTATGGAAATGCTGTGGTTTCTTATCCAGGATCTGGTTTTAATTGAAAGTCAAATACGTTTGACCCTCGTTGCTTGCATTAGTAGATAACTAATTAGTAGATATTTGATACATGTGGATCTTGGGCATAATCAAATGAAATCAGAACAATTTGTGAGTCTCTTTCAGAGAGATAAGGAATGGCAGTAACAACTTTAAAATAGTATCTAGACAACAAGTTTGTATTTTAGGGGAGCTTCACTTTTTTGGAAGGTATTGGCCTTATTTTTCCATTAATAGAATAGTTTGATTTATTTAAAAGTTCCTTTGAATATTGAATTTCTGAAAAATACTAATAAAACTTGATTAGTTTTTGAAGATTAACTGGTAGTCATAGATGGCTAAATGCCATTGACCATGACAGTGTAATTTTCATGGGAAAATGTGTGTTTGCTGCAAATATCAGACTCATCTCCAAAACCCCAATCATCTCAAGTTTCTTTTAGAGTCCATGTTTGTATATTATACATAAAAGTGTTGAGCACTCTTTGTGTGGTTTTTAAATTAGTAGTTTTTCAAATTTGGAGATAAAGGAACAGCAAATAATGAATTCAAACCTGTCAGGCTATTAATGTATTGAGAATTGTTCGAAGTTTGCTCAGAAGTCAACATCCTGGTTAAAAGGCACAGCAAAAATGTTAGTTAAAAAAGAAGAGGGTAATTTGTGGAAGGTAGATTATTTGGGAAAAGTAAGATGGCTGATAAGGAGAGATTTTTTTAGAAAAAGAAGATAAAAAAGAAGGTGATTCATTCAGCAGCCAAGAATGTTTTGGGAATGCAAAGATATTGTTAATATGGAGATCAGTGGGAAAAAGGAAAATGTAAGTGTAGCAGGTATGTGCAAGTCAGCTATGAAGTAAGTTAAATTCTAATGAGGATGAGTAAATTGATATTTGCATTTCAGAAGCTGCCAGTAGAAACCTCTGGTTCTTAAAAAAAATCAGAATTTTGAATTCATGTACAGCAATAAGGAAATTTAAGAACTGGATTTTTTTTTTTTTTAAGGACTTGTTTAAACACTTAAAATCAGTAAGACTTGGTAACTTGGGGGCAAAAATTGGAAAGTCTCGGAGTTGCTCCACTTTTAAGTGTTGCATTGATCAACTACTGGAACACTGAAGAGGATTCGTAATTTTCAAGAAAAGAAATTATGCCAAAACAAATTATTTACTGGATTGTTGAGTAGCAGAAGGCTGAATGTGTTCTAAGCTGTAAAATACTGTGCTCAGAATTATAAAATATTGTGTGTAGTGTTGGATTACGGTATTTTTTAAAGGTTTAGGATTATATAATAGCTATTCTGTAATAGTAACTTGAAGTCATACATAAATCTAGAATAATTTTTCCCTTAGGCACTTGACTGGTTTTGTTTGACAAACATGTCTTGGAATATATTTGTAATTGAAAACTTTATTTCACAGACAGGCCTCATAACCCTATGGTGAATGCTGGAGCAATTGTGATCACATCTTTAATCAAGGTAAAAAGTTAATTTTTAGTTTCTCTCCGAGTATTTTAGTAGAATGTAGAAAAAATGTCTTGTACAGATTATAAACTGTATTTGATTTTCGTCTGCAATATCTGATGGCACTTTACTCATTGGCAGGTAGACAAGCTGTGGTATTTTGGGAATAGTAACCCTTCTAAACAAATGCAGTGTTAGACTAGCAGTTTCTTACAAATATCAGTGCATCTGAAAAACTCTTATTTCCTTGATGGTATTAGATTTGTTTCCTTCTTTAGCTGCACAACACTTGATATTCTCTTGAGAGTGTTGCCTCCTATTTGTTAATTGCTGAGGAAGTATATTGCTCAGGAGCGTACTTTATAGCCCTCAGAAGTACGTTTCTGAGTGTCTACTGCTCTTGTAGAGCATAAAGTTACAAGAGTATTTCTTGCTGTGCAGAAGAAATGGAAGATACTGTAATTTGTACAGGAGCAATGCTGCTATATCTAAATGTCAGTCTTATGTTGAATTTGTGTGCTATTAACATCCTGCACCACTAAATTATGTTTAGCTTCTATGGTACATAGTTGCTGTTGGGATGTAAGTGTGCCTCCATAAATAAGAGTGTTTGAAAATAGTTTCTTATTTTGCTGAGCACACCAGGACTAAATAACGACTTTACATCTTTAGTCCATGATCTTAAGACTTTTGGAAAGCTGTATTTTATTTTTTCTGTAGAATAGCTGTAGAAATGTCTGAAGTTGTTAATGGTATAAACTCCATGTAATGTTAATGCTTGCCAGATACCTGACTTGTATTTTCTGCTGGTTTTGGTAGCCACAAGTACAAAAAATTATTTTTTTTTTTCTAAGGGTACCTGCATAAGAGTTCTGGGGAGCATGTCAGTCTCCTGGAATTTTTGAGTAGTAAACTTGATACTGTTACTTCAGAGGTCTAAAAGTCTTGTTTACAACCTGTTTCTTGGTTGCGTTTCAAAGTCCATTAGCTACAGTGTGTTTCCTACCCCCTATTTCCAAAACGTTGATTTTAAAATTACTTAGATCATGATTTTCTGTTATTTTATATTTAAAGAAGGTGTAAGAACTCCTGCTTAAAGACATTTATCTTTGATAGCTGTAGGTGAAAGAAAATGGCCTTAAGTATGACAGGTAAATTTATTCACATTTAATATTTTTTAAAGGTTGACTGAGCATTGAAATTCACTTGGATAATAGTGAATTTTAAGATCTGACTTACACATTTGTCTGAAATGTCAAAATGTTAGTCCAACTACAACATGCCCTACTGATCATAAGGCAAAACAAAAGCATGTGCCTCTTGCAGAAGGCACGTAGTTCTTGATAAATGGTGTACTTCTGAATAGATAACATGGATTTGTTTATTGCATGCAACTGTGGTATTTGTTAGAAAGATGGGGGATTGGTTTTGCTGGGTGGCTTTTTTTTAACTTTTATTTGGGTTTTTTCTGTAATGTTCTTATAAAGAGTGTTGCATTGCACTAACATTTCTGCATGTGGTAACTGCACGTCTAGTGGACACGTATCTTACTTATCACACCATTATTTGTTTTCAGTGTGATTAAAATGTAGATTATTTTCTGTACTGCTTTCACTAAGATACCATTTATCATTTGAATAACTAACCAAGCTAAAGAAAATTATGTAGAGGGTCACAGGTACAAAACTGCTTAGTAGTTGTATTTTTTGTGGAGTAACTTCTTTACAATCTGCAACTTAACATTATTCCTACTAACCAGTGAATTACATAATTCACATTTGTATTTGATCTAATATCAAACTTAACCTTTTTTTCTGAAAAAGGTGGCTTCATTAACTCATGTTTTGCCCTCAATTCCTCTGCATTTATTCTTTTTATTTAAGGTGTTACTTACATGTCTTGAAGACAGTCTATGGCTCTTAAAGTACAAGAAAGTTTAAATTCACCGTGTATTGCAGATTTATCTAATGATAGCATGTTAATAACTACAGAGATTGTTGCTGTATTTCATGGTTAAGAATGCTTTTATCTCCTTTGAGATTCATTATCTCTTTCTGAGAAATGGATCTAAGAAGTCTTTCAAAGTTCCCATACGTGGTACTGAGTTTAGCAGCTGTTAGTAGACGTGATCTTGCACACAGCTGTCCTTCCAGCCTGGCACAGATTACGATTACTTGTGGATGAGAGATGATGCTTGGAGTGATCTCTCTGTCAGAATATGTTAACATGTAATATGTTAACATTTTAGGGGTAAAAAAAGGCTCTTAGCATCACATACCCAGTTCTGACTGCTGCAAGAATTTGGTGTTCCCGCCTTGGAACAGAGCAGGGACCTAAACTGTGATGTTACGTTGTCTCTGCAATCCATAATAATAAACAATTAGGGGTATGTGCATGTTAAGTTGTACGTTTTTTTGAGTTACTTAGGCATGGCTGTTTCATACTCCTGCCATCGTAAGTGATTCTCCGACTGCCCTGTGTTTGGGACTACGATGTATTTACATTTTGATGCCTTAACCCCTGGCTCTGTTCTAATTGTTCTTGCATTACACTCACAGACTGTTCCAGCAGTTTAAAGCATGTATCTACAATAAAAATGCATTAGCAAAAGGACATCCTGCAGGTCACTTTTAAAGAAATAAATTTTTTAAAAAACCCCTAGGGACTTTTTCCCTCGTTGATAATTGTACAGCCATTTGCCTGTAATACTAGTTACATATTACATAGTTACAACAATTTTCAAATAATTTTTATCAAAAGAAAATTGTAGTGGCAATTACAAGAGTTTGTGGAAAAGTGGTGTGAGATAAAACAGTAATTTTTTCAGGTGCATGAAAGAAGGTGATTTAACTCCTGCACAGATTTAGTACAGATTCAGTGCAGCTTTCTGTACGTCACATTGGCTGGGAAAAGTCTTTATTGCCTGTAGTATGGATAGATTTTACTGCTTTGATCTGTTACGTTTTCTTAAACTTTAAACTCAATTCTCAAAGCTTGTCAGCTCCAGGAATATCAGTGGTTTTGTCAGGGACTTTCCACTTCCACATTGCCTTTACTGACTTGTCACGTTAGAAGTGCAGGTGAGATGAAGAGGAAGGGCTCAGAGAGAAATATGTGGAAGAAGGCAGATGGCTGTGGATGGAATCACCAGAGGACAAAGGATTAATTCTAAGTCATTTTTATTGTATGCTTTAACATTCCATCTGTAGATAAAAGTTTTCCTAATCTAACAGCAAAGGTTCAGGCAAATACAGCACCTTTAAATCCTCTAAGTGCTGGCAGCCACATGCAGACCTTAGACAGTGATGCTCACTGAAGGGAGGTGTTCTGTGGTCTTGAATTGTGTGTGAAGTATTTAGGCATGTTGGGAATAACAAAATTCATAGTTCTTGCAAAAAATTTGGTGTACGAGAAAATGAAAATGCTGATCTTGCTGACCCTAAAAAAACCTTAGTTCAGTGAAGGCTTTTTTTTTTTGGATAAAACATGGAGGGGTTTGTGATATATTTAAGAGCTTTCTAAATATGCTGATAAATCACAAAATAAATGAGGCAAAGAGTGGTAGAAAAAACCTGTCTAGCTGTGCCAAGGGTCTTTTTGCTGTCAGGATTCAGTTATTAGGGAACCTATGCAGTTACAGTTTAATACTTGAGAGGTGGGAAAATGCAGGGTTTATTTGACAATATAGATACAATAAATAGTACTGATTTAGCTTAATTGCTCTATGCTGTCACTCCACTTATCCTTCCTGATACACTGTTGTGTAAATGTACATACAAACCACTTAGAACGTGTTGGTGTTGTGATCTTCTCTGCCAGATACTTGTCTTTACTTTGGTGACATTGCCTCTCTTCCTGGGTTATTCATTTTGTTGTGGTAACTAATTTGGGATAGAACTTACATCCATGTTTTTCTCCACTTGCTTTTTATTATAACTCAAGTATATTGGATGTAATCTGACATAGAATATGTAGTAGATTCTGTGAAATGACGTGTATTCAGTGGTCACACACGCAGAGAAGTGAAGGACACAAAAAAATCTTACATGTATGTGAAATTTTCATAGTATTTGTCTTAGGTCAAGTACTGTCTGTCCCAGCATAGTCTCAAGTATTTCAGAGCTGAAAATGGTACACTAAACTGTCAAGACACCAGCTCTCACAGAACAGGACCATCTTAACAAATAAAATATACAAAGTCTGTAAGTACAGAAAGCTAAAATAAAGACATTAGGAGTTAACTTAATGAAAAGTGCACAAGTGTAAAAAATAGTTTTCTTGCACTCTGACATAGTATTATGATTTTTTGTTTCTGGATATTTTCATCAGAGTATAGTGTTAGATTATAAATTTGCCTTTAAATATTCCAGAAATTAATTTTTAAATAATCTTCTATTATTAGAAGATTATAAACTTCACATGATCCAGGTATTTTTATTAGCTTTGCTTAGATTCAAAATTGAGAAATTGCTTTAGCAAGAGGCATGTGGTAAGAGCTTATATGGTCTAATCATAGAAACCGTGTTGATCAATGAAAAGTGGCTAATATTAACTACTTTTCTAATAAATATTGCCTAATTTTGTTGTTGCAAGCTCTGGTAAGTATCCATGGATCTCCTTCCTGTGTAGGCATGTAGCCTTTGCAACTGTTTATATTTTTTAGTAGAAATACAAGTAATACAGTACAAGTACCTTGTTAAAAAAAAAAAAAGGGAAGATCACTAAAACCTGACACAGTCAAAAAATTCAAATTTATGATTGACAGCCATAGGTTCATTGGGCTTTTAAGTGTTTAGAAAATTGTGTTGAGCTGTCTTCTGCAAGTTTGAATTTTCTGCCTATCAAACTGCATCAGTCCTAACATTGTAAATTTAATTTTGTATTCATTTAGAAGTGTTTTTTCATATGTATATACACACGAGCATGTACAAGTGTGTATATGAACATATGTTCCAGTAAATGTACAAAGTGTTTGTGGAGTTAGTGCATGGAATGTTTTCTTTGATGTTCTAGACAGGTTAAATTGCATCTGAACTTTAAAAACACTTTTTAAGAAGTATTGTCATTGCCCCCAAACTCATAGGTTTATACAGTCAAGCTAAAAATAAGAAGTACTTATGGAACAACAGAAGTTTCCTTGTCTCTTATATTTAAATTATTATGGAAAAGCTGCTCAGTACTCTGAATGTTAGGATTTTATATTTGCAATTGAATTTTAATCATAGAATGTGTGTTGCCACTGTGTCTCTTCAGCTTTTTAGGAGGAGCAGGATACCTCTGTCAGCTGCTGAAAGAGGGGAACTAATCTGCTGGGGTTTTTAGTCATCCTGTGTATGGAAGCAGAGTTTCTTACTTCAGTAACATGTTGTAGTAAATCCCTGCTGAGGTCTTGATCATGTGATTGCTCAAGCAAATAGTTCAGGTGTACGAGCAGTGTGATGTCAGTAACAATGCTTTTGTGTGTGATATGAAACACCTCTCCAAGTGCGCGGAACATCGAGGACTAAAAACTCATCATCTGGCTTAGCACGCAGAAGATTTTCTTCCCAAAATACGAGTTTAGTTGTGAACTTTGAAAAGGAACCCTTTTTATAAAAAGTCGATGTGGAAAAAGTTTGCCTTGAGTCTTTTGCCCACCGATTTTATGTGCTGCTGGTAAAGCCATGTTTTTGTTGAAGGGAATATTTTTTTCAACTGGGCAGAACAAAAAAGTGAAGTATTATGTATTTATATTTTTGCAGAAAGCATGATCCCTTTCTCCCTCTTTTCTTTTTTTTTTAACAAAAGAACCTGTTTCAATTTATTATACATGTCTAACCATACAATTATCAATGCAGCATCCCATAACTAATGCTGACCCACTTTCCCAGAAAAAGATGTTCATTGTGCATTTGAAAGGTTGAAAAGGTTTTTGTGGTTTAAATGTTGTTACATATTTTACAGCATTAGGATCTATGGAATATTTTGACAACTGCAACAGTTCAATGAAGTTGGTAATTTCTTCTTTTAATTATTTTTCATTGAACAGATTTGGAGTTAAATTTTTAAGATTTGTGTTCTGGTATATTATACAGGAACATTTTGATGAAATGTATCATGCAATTTTTTATCTAATTGAAAATTAGCTAGAGATTATTGCCTTTAGGAGTAAGGTTATTACCCTTTAAACATAAGGTAACCACTGGCGCATAATTTTGAGAGAACAGTGTGGTGCTCCTTTCACCAGTGATCGTACGTGTGTGTCTGCACATCCTCTCGTAGATGAGCTGATGCATGGGCTTCCAAGATTATCTGCAACACCCTAATCCACACACAGAGTGGGAAATGAGACTGGCTTTATGCATTTCATTAAGTAAAATACTGGTTGATATAAAGCTTCCGTTTTTTCCACTTTCTTCCCCATCCCCACACTGAACACAGTGCAAGTAGCATCTTGAATTGTTTGAGATTTGTTAGAGTCTTGTTATTCTAAAGAGTGTCTTTAATATTAAAATTATGTAATAAAACATCTTCTCCAGATACATTGTTTCCACTTGTGTATGCGATGCCATTGTATTTTAAACTTCCTCCAAAAATTCTACTTTAAAAAAATTAAAAACTCCCCCCAGTGGACCATATGCTATTTCTGAATCCCTTTCTCCTCTTTGAATCCCTTTCGATAGGAATTTTTGAAAGGGCAGCCATCAGAGACCTCTAAAAAATTAATGTCTTTAACTGGCAGCTACTAAATTTGAGAATGTTCTTCAATAACGGAGGAAAAAAAAATCCTCAAAATAACACCCCCCATCCTCCCTGAAAAACCTAAACCAAGCCCACCCTAAGAATTAAGTTTCACTATCATCCTTATTAAGTTGGATATGGATTTTCCTGTACATTGTTATCACAGTGGTGTGCCCTGTGATGTGAAATTCTATTTTTCTAGCTGTTTAACAATTTTTAATAGGTAGGACATTAATCAGATATGAACCAAATCAGATATTTTTTAATTAATTGCAGTTACTTTCATAGTAAGGGATAACACTTCATTTTTAGTCTTCAGTCTAAATTCTTAGTATGGGCACTGGACATGGAAATATTTTAACTTCAGTAGCCTGAACCTCCCTATGCTCAGCTCTGTTGGTAATATGAGAATACCTTTGGCTTACTAATCTATAAAAAGTTAGTGTTTTTACTGTAATTATCCTGTTTGTAGTTACTTTTGTATTTTTTTTGCTTTAGCTACTGCATTTACTTATGCTAAGCATGTAAAGTTGAATAGAGAGCACTTAAAGCATACCTTTTTCAGTTTAAATTAATTTCCAACATACAGGTGTTTGTTAAGATTCATAGGATTATTTAAATGATAATTAAAGATTTACTTATCTAACACTTTAATTTTTTCATTAATATATGAAGTGATTGTAGTACCTTATTCTTAATTAGCCTCATACCTTAGTTATGTGCATTAAAATCCTAATACTGTTAAGTGAACTAACTTCTTTCCTGTGTTAACAATCTTTGTAAATTATTTTTTCTTTTCTTGCAGCAAGGAGCAAATAACGCAGAAAAATTTGACTACGTAAGTTGATGTTTTAACATTCCTTTTTAAACTAAATTCAGTGGTAAAAGTTTCAAGGTGGCAAAGGAATTGAAAGTGAAATTTTAATAATACCCTGTTTCGTCTTTGTAGATGTACTTGGTTGTTTAAACATTCAGTGATTTGTATTGTATTTGTAAAATTGTGTTGCAAAATTTAGGGTAAGGCTGGGTTGAAAGTTCATAACCTCTTCATGTGTAAAAATACTGCTTTTCCTCCTCTTTGTAACAGGTGATGCAGTTCATGAATAAAATGGCTGGTAATGAGTATGTTGGATTCAGTAATGCTACGTAAGTATTTTTTATTCACTTACTGAGGTTAGGTGGAAAGTGCTTCAGCTGATAACTGGTATATTGAGCTTAGGACAAAGTTTAGTTATTTACATTTCAACCAGCATTTCATCCCTTATATTGGAGGGTGTCTTTGACTTACAATTTACAACTAAAGTTGTGCATGTCTCTGACATCAGTGTGGCTAAATTTCACCTGAAAATGTTGGTTACCTCTTTGAAATGTCATTATTCTGTCTTAGTGCTCTGTTGGTGCTATGGCAATGAGAGCTGTAAGTGCAACTCTTCTCTTCGTGGCATTCATATTAAAAATTAAACTCTGCATGTTGGTGGCTGCATAGCAAATGTTTAGAAAGCATAGTTCATACAACTGGGACTCCTTCTGCTTTTTTATTTTGCATATTTAAATTATTTTCTCAAACCATCAGTTCCCCTCATAAACTCAGTGTATAGCATTCCAAAAATCTTGAGAGCTTTTTCAGGCAGCACGGGGAAAATCATGAAGATTCCCTTTAGCAGAGTTGCTCCCAGGTTGCCAGCTGGAATGCACGTGCAGAGGTGTTTTTCCTGAGCTTTGTTCCAATAAAAGGTGTGTACTATAGAAGGAACCAGGCAGGTGTTCCTCCTTTAGGTTTCACCCTTACCTTAATCATCCCAATGAGGAGAGCAGCCATCAGTCTGGCCATTGGCTGACCTGCTGTGTGATCCTCACATTGCTCTGCTTTGGTCAGGAGTGACCCTTTCACTGTCTCAGTGTGGGATGTTCCCTCCACTCTGGCCTATTTAGAAATGCTTCCGAGATTAGGATCTTGCCCTCCTTTGCCTTATCTCCAAGTCAGCTTATGTTGTGTGGGTAACCAGTACTGTGAGTATTTGGATGTCAATGCTGATTCACTCCAACTGGGTGAACTGCAATGAACTTCTGTGGCCACTTCTGTCCCATTAGTAGAATATTTGTGTTCAGAAGTGATATATCCTTTACATGGAATTTTACTGAATTACATTTTACATCTTGAGTTCAGCGATTTTTGGGGGTTTTTTGGAAAGTTTGACATGTTGCCTTGTCTTTTTTTTTTTTTTTTTCTTTTAGGTTCCAGTCCGAAAGAGAGAGTGGAGATAGAAACTTTGCAATTGGCTATTACTTGAAAGAAAAAAAGGTTAATCTCTGTTTTTCTTAAGGGTATTTTG
>QWTY01022632.1:0-23181 GCA_008033365.1 Pseudorectes ferrugineus | reverse complement strand
GAGCCCTGCTCAGCAATAACAAATGCAACTCTGTGTTATCAACCCTGTGTTCAGACCAAATTCAAAATACAGCCCCATACCAGCCACTGTGAATAAAATTAACTCTATCCCAGCCAAAACCAGCACATAGGATCATTCATGTCTCAGTTCATCGCCAAGGTTAGTTCACTTGAGAGGGTTACAAGAGAAATGGAGAAGCCAATAAAGTTGCATGCTAAATCAATGGCATATAATGGACAAATTAATTACTGATAAATGTTTCTGAAAATGTGTCATTCATGGAAATAACATCATCATACCCATGAATCACTTTTTTTTAGGACATTCTAAGTGCTGTTGGATTTGCTGCCCACCTCTCTTCTATATTCTCTTCTGCCCTGCCTTAGCTGTTCTCACAAACAGCTGAAAGGAAAAGACAACATACATATCAAAAAACTTGGTTTGTTGGCATTAGGCCCTTGCAGGCAACTCTAGTGCTTCTAGCACAGTGAAATCAAAATTTTTGCTTTAATGATACTAAACACCTCTGACTTCATCTTTCAAATTATTAAAGAGTTTATTGCCTCCCAGGTATCAACAGATAGCTCCAGAACCAACAAACACTGGGCAAATGGGAGCAGGAATGACGGAAGGTTACTAACTTTGAAAAGAGGCAAAGACAAATAGGTAACTGTCTTAAAAGGGAAATAAAGGGAGAGAGAAAGACCAGAAAAGCAATGAGATGGAAGAGAGACTAGGGAAGAGAGATGGAGGTGGGGTAAAGATTGAAAGCTTTTGCTGTTGAAAGTACCTGCTTACAGATGCTCATGTTCCAAATTCTCACCTTTCTGCTTCATGATTATGCGTAACTGGTCTCAGTTCAAAGGTAAATTTCCCCCCCTTCTACAGTTTGGGTAAAATGTTTTCAGCTGTTTCTGATTTTTGCCTTTGTGAAAACATTGCACTTTTTAATAAAGAAAGAGAAAAGTTGTTTCGACTTGATTTTTTCTCCTTAGCATAACTTAGAAACAACAAAACTTTGATATATGAAACTCAGGATGTAACTAGTCCCCAGTGAATAGTACATATTTTTGCTAGGTTGTATTAGAGTTGATTGTAAAATAATGAAGTTATGAACATTTTAAAGCATGCCCCAGGGCAAATGCAGTAGAAAATTCCATCAATGTTTAAATGGAGTTGTTAACCAGAGATGCACATGTGCATGAAGCTGATTCTCTGTGTAACACAATACTAAAGCTACAACAAAGGTAACTTTTCTACAAACATTCGAGTGTTATTTTGGATTACCTCAAAAGGCTTTTTTCCTGTCTTGCCATGCACCTGCACCTCAATGAGTTATTGATCGAAACCAAAGAGATCTTTTGACATTGTCTGCCACACACAACACAATGAGCTGCTCTGGAATGAGCAGTGAGTAACCACTGGTGAGGCCAGACATGTGAGCCTGGCCCGAACTCTCTGGGAACTTCAAGCTATGGTCTTCTCCTTGTGGTTTAGTGGAGTTAAACCTAAATATACATGACTGTGAAAAAAAATCACTGTTTTTGTATAAATAAAGCAAAAATATTCATTTTTGGCTAACATTTTTAACAGAACTACATTGCTGAAAGCTTATTTTTATGTTCTATAGGTTTGATCTCATTTCCTTTGAAATAAAGGACTGAATTGAGGCCCAAATCGATGTTGAAAATAGCAACAAGAATGTAAATATTTCATGAGGCAAATAAACTGTGATTTCCTTCTAATAATTTATTTTGATATGAATAAAAAACCATTGGGAAAAAATAAGCTCATTTTGAAAAATGAGGGAGTCTATTTCCTGGCACAAAACTTGTCTTGCCTATGCATGTACAGCTGAGCTACTTCATACTGCAAGCTATTCAAGATTTTATAAGCTAATCAAGTTTGAGTCTGTTTTTTAACAAGATGGACAATTTCCAAAGAAAACCCAGGTGCTGTAGGACATGATGTTGATGAAACGGTAGGTGGCAAGTTTCTCTGCACTACACCATAGGCCCTCACCAGCCTTAACCCTAACACATGCTTAGGTTTAAGCAGCAGGTATTCCCACTGAAATGAATGGGTTTATTCACATGCTTAAATTTAAATAGGTGCACAGGCGATTTCCTGGATTGCGGTCTGAATCGTTGGGAAGGTGTCTGCTCCAGGAGATGTGCATTGGGAAAGAGGGCCCTAACCATACACAGTAGTCACTTTGTGTTTATGTGACATGTTTTGTAAAGGTAGGGTAAACAGTACCGCTTGAGCAACCACTTTGTTATCTAGAAATTATTGTGCTAATAACCTACGCTAACACTGGTGTAGGCTGCTCATACTAACAAAGAGTAACATAAGTGTTAAGCCTATGAGATTGTCGTGGAAAAAGGTGTTTCCATTAATATATTTGAAGTTAAGTTCAAGTGGACATTTCCTCTCTGCTATTTTTTCTTTTTTTTTTGACTTCTTCCTGAACATTGCACTATGGCTTGCCCAGGCTTTGACAATTCTTCATGTGTTTTCGCAGGGAAGAACAGGTATGGGATCTACACTTTTTTCTTTTTAAGTTTCTGGTAAAGTTCTAGGTATGGATAATAAATGAACACAGCATTCTTTTTCATGGTACTACAAAACTTGCTAAGGCCAGCTGTGTCTGTGGAGTGAGCAGTAAATCAGTATTAAAATTTATAGAATTAATTATAAAATTTATATTATAAAATGTATAGAACAACACTACAAGCTACTTTATGATGGTAGGTGTTGTGCATTCATTATAATGGATGTTAATGTAATCAAGCAATGTAAACTTCTACTGTCTTACTGAGAGAATAAATTGTAGCAAATAGTTTTACTTATTTTTCCAAATAAATATTTTTCCACTATCCTGGAATAGCATTAGCTAAGAATTTTTGAAAATTATTTTCTGCCCTTGTTCTGTGTGTTTTTGATTATAATGCATTTTTACTTGGCAACAACCACAGCTTAAAATTCTATTTTATGCATATCATTTTGAGTTAGAAGTAGAAAACCCAGGAGTGTACTTTTCAGCGCATCTGTTTTTATTGTTAATTGAGATGTGTGCAATTGGAATGCATCTAGCATATGAAAAGATTTATTTGAAAAGATTAAGCTTTAATTACAAATGATGCAAAAAACTCACCATGTGGAGTATTTGCAAAAGAAAGCAAACTACTATTTGACATGGTGGCAAAACAGCCTGTGACAATAAGTAATGTTAATTGATTGGCCATGTTTGATACACTGACCCGAGCACACAGACCAGAGTTTGTATGCGAGAGTTATAGCATACAGAGAACAGTGACCACACAAAGACACCCAGCATTTTGACTTTGGCTTTAATAGGGTTGTCTTGATTATGTAGCACAAGCAATGATAAGCCTGATTAAGTGACTCTAGTTCATTGACATCTTTAAATAGCTGAGTAGGCAATTTGTAGCTTAACCTACTCAGTTACCTCTGTGTTACCATGGCAGTAAAATACACACTGGAATGACATTTGACATTCTTTTAATTCTTCGCAATTTGCAATCAAGACAGCTCTATGAGTATGCTTTATTTTAAGGTCCCCTGAAAATAACAGAAATGTAAATACTATCTTCACAGCACCTCTAAATCATAGTATGCATTGGTTATGTTTGCTTTTGAAAACATGTATATGACTTGGAATCACTTGAAAAGCTCCCTGTGGGCATCAGTTTAATGGTCGGTGTCAGTCTGAAATGAGAGTGGAATATTTGCACTTAATTGAAAAGGAGCTGGAAAGTAGATAGAAATCACCATGTTGATCATTGTCTAAATCCAATTCCTTGAACACTGCACTTGAGTTCTGGTTGCTTTTCTCATATAAGATACAGAAACAGAACCAAGAAGGGCCACACGTGTGATAAGTTGTGTGGGGCATTTTCACGTGCAAGTGAAATAGAGACCTATACAATCATGAAAAGCAGTGAGATTATTCATGGATTCCCACGAGAAAGAGGGCACTGCAAGTTTCAAACAAATAAAAGAAAGTACTCTTTCATAGGATACATAAAAATGAGGACTATAGAAACAGTCCAACATGAGACTGAATGTATAAATAGGTTTAAAAAGGAAGAAGAATACAGATTTACTGGGGTCTATAACATGTAGTTGTCCATATGCAATATCTAACACAGAAAGCCAGTAAATTGTTGTGGGGAAGAAGCGGGAAGAAGCTGGAAGAAGATGAGGAGGGGTAGTAATTTCCTGTATGAACTATTCCTTTTTCTAAAGTGTCTGCTACAGGTATTTTTCAGACATCGACTACATGTTTGATGTACCTTTCATCAAACACTGTTTAGTAATTCTTAGGTATCTTATCTACTAACAAAAGCATACATTTGACAGGTTACTCACAGCAAAATCTGCTCTAGATAATAACATTACTTCAGCTTTTAAGGACACCTAGTTTTGGACCAGAAAAGTTCCTGCGGCACCATACCACACTAAGTGTGATGACCTGAAAACAGGTCCTGAAAATTTGCAAGGTCCAAAATCTGACTCACTAAATTCAAATAAGTTTTGCAAGGACAGTTTCCCCATTTCCAGCTGCTGTCTTCTGCCAGGGTAATGCTTAAATCTCCTTTGAGGTTCTTCAAACACTTTTGAGAGGAACATGAGGGGAAAAGGTTAGCTAGAATTTTTGACTCTGGCTAGTTTTTTGGAGTATTTTGACTGTGCAGTCAGAAGTGGCAGTCTAAACAATCTATTCCTTTTTTTGCAGACAGAAGAATGGTCCCCCTATGAAAAGTTGTTGCTATGGTCAGAGGTCTGGTAAGCTGATTTCCCAGTAAACTGGCAAGGATCTCTGACTTCCAAGATACTTAACCTGAACTCAAAATCTGGGGAATTTTTAGCATCACAGAAATGCTTTGAAATCCACTTATCCCATTCAAATACAAACGTCATGTTCATAGACCATAATGATCTGAAACAGAATGGGATTCCTCGCTTCAAATTTTTTGGTTCCAGATTGCCTTCAAGTACAACTTCTATCTTCCCTTGGATCAGCCACTTAACAACAATGCTTAAACATCTATTTAGCTTCATTTGGTTACATTAGTTAAATGTGTTACTGAACATCAGTACCTTAATTCTCACAAGGTACTTATTAGAGAGGTAAACAAACATTGGTTTCCCTCTGCTACAGATGAAAGAAATTAATGTTCAAGTAATGTGTGCAAGGCCGTGCATTGAGATAAATGGTAAAGTATTTAAATGTGAAGACTGCTGATGTCATTTTTTTCTGGAAAGGCGTGATACAACTGAACAACATTATCACACAGCAATCTTTGAAAACATACAGTCCAGAAAAATCAATGTTGTGCTTCTAAATACAATTTGAAATGTGTTCGTAAAGAAAATGCCTTTTTTGTTACTATGAGGTGCTTCTGTTTAGCAAAGTATAATAAAAATGATAGGTCCCTTGTTGCCACAACAGCACTATCCAGCAGTACTTTGGCTGCATCAGCATTTTCCTTAACTTTGCGGTCCATCCCAAGGTAAAGTTTTACATACTGTAATGTCAGTGAAAAAAATGTCAGCATTTTGTAATGTTGTCAATTGATATCCGATACAATTAGAATAAGGAGGCCAGGGACCCGTGGCTGCTGTCACTCTGACATTGTCATATTGTGGAGCCAAGGAGAAAGAAGCAGGCAACAATCCTCTTCGTTATACTGAACAGCTAAACTACATAATTCATTGCCACCAAAGGCCTTGCAGTCGTTTCCAAGCATTTATAAAGTAAATTTGACAATTAATTACTTAAGCAGATTTTCACTCTTGCAGATGTCCTATTATTACAAATAATAGCCTTAAAGTAATTTCTGAACTCACTGGCTGCACTGGTAGGCATAGCCCTATTCACCTTTCACAGGTGCTTTGGCAAGGCAGATATATTGAAATTCTGAGAAATTGAGTATAGAGCTGACTGCTCACATCTACTTTGTGAATACCTGAAAATAAGTTTTGCTATTACCAAAGGCTGTAGATTCTGCATTTTTTCCAAGGATTCTTGAGACAGAAAGACTACACAGAGGCTGGGAGGGAGGTGTAGGAGGCATGAAAATGGGAAAGGTTACTGGGTCTTCCAAACAAGGGAGGGATGGCAGGTTGTTAGGTTGCAATGACCAAGAAATGCTGCAAAGATTATCTGTTTCCTTTTTGGTTGGTATTGCTGTTTGTTTCTTTGCCTGGCAATCTTCACTCTTCTGCCAGTTTTTCATATTGTTCTTACAATACGATTATTTTCCTATTGTTCTTACAATGTGATTCTTAATTAATCATGAACTGATAAGGACAGTGAAAAATTAACTCAAATGACCAAGCCAATATGCCACAAAAAAATGGACTTGCTGAGTTCCACTTCCGTTCCAAATCAGGATATAAAAAGCAGCGTGGAGCATCTGCCACTCCCTTTCCGAGACATTTCCCAAGTTTTTTAATATACCCAGTGATAATAATCCAACAAACTTCCACACTGCCATCAAAAAATAAAGATTAGTGCAGACAAATACTGCAGTTATATATAAACGGATTTGTATGGGATGCTATTCAACACACAGCAGGAGAAGGGAAATGCCTTCCTCATCAGGATTCTGATGTGGAAGCTGTTACAGATGTCACGAGAAGTGCGTGATCACACATCATACTCACGAATTCTTTACCCCTGGCAATAACAGCAGAGTTATTTGCATCTGTTAGTAAAGGTGCACAACATTTCATCCAGTGTTAGGTGGGGTGATATCGACGGCTTCTAGCAAACTGCAGATGGTTAAAATGCTTTCATGTGGTAGCTGTACAATATATTGTTGACCTCTGTTTTATAATAGTGCTCAGTATTAGTGAGAGTCTGTGTTCCCAAAACCAATAACCAGCAGGCTGATGGAGTTTATGGGGTGAAGAAGACAAACATAAGCATGCCCTTCACAGCAGGGACAGACCAAACCCCTAGCTAGAGCCTTGAGACAGAGTTAATTAAAAAAACCAGACAGAACTGACTACAGCAAACACAATTCATTTGTGTGAATATGAAGAAGGAAAATTAGTTGGAAGTCTGACCCTGACCTGCAATGTCATTATAAAACATGTTTTCAAGCTTTGACTTTTCTGTCAAAGGTTATATCAAATGGCAGATGCAGAACTTCATAGTGACTGCTTAATCCTGATTTTCCAGCCTCTCCAGTTCCATATTCTTCCCACAGATAATCAAAGACCCAAAGAGCTGATCCTGTCATCTCTACTTACTGCAAATATATTAATCTAATCAAGGGAAAGTAAAACACGTCATTGCACTGAGTCAATTTTAAAGTCCTCCTGACAGAATGAATATAAAATAGATTTAAAGGTCTAGATTCAGCCCAGCTGAGATCAGAGTATCCACTGGAAGTGCCCCTCTCTTCAATCAATGATGAAAGCAAAGGGTGGAAAAGACACAGACTTCCAGCTTAATAACATTTTTTAAATGCACAGGGTGCCAAATACTAGAAATTGATGCATAACTCTACATATCCTCTCATTTGGTATTGTGAAATAATTATGAACAAGGACTATTGAAGACAACAAAGAACATCTTCATGGAAAACAATAAACAGATTTTACCAGAAAATAGCTTTTTTTAATATTTCTTTGTGAACTATCCCCAAACAATATTCTCACTGATGTGAAAAAAACAAAAGTACATTTCACAGCAATATGACTTTGTGAAAAAGTTTTATTTCTCACCTCACAAGTAATTGGAGTTCCTTTTTCTTCTCTTTTTATTTTTTCCCATATATCTATTTAGATTAGAACTTCCTGAAAAAAATCTTTCCAGGCCAACATGAAAAATTAAAAACAATTTGAGAGGGACTTGCCTGAACAGAAATGACAAACAGAACATCAATAAATTGGTGGAAGCATGACATCACTAAAAGTGTCAAAGTCGTTTGTGAAAGACAGATGGTCAGACTGGTTGGTCCAGAATTGTGTGGAATCATCCTTTTGTGTGAGCTGAAAGGCAGTGGAATACAGGAAAACAGAATCATAGGATGGATGGTTTGGAAGGGATCTTTAAAAACCATCTTGTCCAACCCCTTAGCCTTGGGCAGGGCCACCTTGCACTAGATCAGGTTGTTGAAGGTACCACTTGACCTGGCTGTGGGCACTTCCAGTGATGGAGCAACAGCTTCTCTGGGCAGCTTCTTCCAGTGTCTCACCATCCTCACTGTAAACACATCTAGTGGGATGTCCTAAGAAGATCTGGAGTCAGATGGTCTGTATGCTGCCTTTTCTTGCAGCTGTAATACCCTTCTAGGACACATTTTCTTAAATTCCAGGACTGTAGTATGATATATAGTTGGATTTGGGATGGAAAACATGAGAGCACCAATATCTCATTTCCTATATATAAACCTTTGTTTCCTATATAAAAAAGTACTTAAGACAAAAACCTGTACTACAGAAAATTTTCTGCCAGGTGATCTTGTAAACTGAACATTAGACAAGGAGAATGGGTCTTCTCTGTTAAGTTCAGTTACATTATCAGTCTCAGTTGCTGCTTATGATGTTGTTTTTGTGGGGAATCAAGAACCTATATCTATAGCTATGCTCTTGTATATAAGTACAGAGGAGAGATAGTGTTTTAAAGTCTAGGTTGTTTTTTTCGATCTCAAGGCCAGTGCCAGTTTTGCCAATAGCTTCAAAGTTCTAACATCAAATTTACAATACACACTCCTTCAAACAATAATGTTGTCTAAAATTTTGTTTCTAATATTGGACTGGAAATGCTGGGAATTTTCTCAATGGAAAATTAATTAGATTTAGCAGAAGATTCTCTTTAAAAGGTTTATAAATTATTGTTGTCTTGTAGGAAACCACTTTAAAAAAAATATATCATTTAATGGATTTGAGTATATTAAGAAATTGAAACCACGCATCTAATTGTGTAAGACTTGTTCCTGGGGACACTGAGTAGGTAACATGAATACCAAGTTATATGACTTTCCCTCAGATGATATAGATAGAAATTTGTTACTCTAGACTTTGTGCAATTTAAAGTATCTTTTATGTCATGTAATACTCAAATTGATTAATTTTCTAGTTAATAATTGTATTCTAGTGAACTGTAAACTACTGAGAAAAAAATAATTGCCAATCTTTGGATAAAGAATGTTATTAGAGGTAGAAAAAACAATGGATCCATGAGCAAAGGAAATAAAACCAAAAAGCCCTGAAAACAGCAAAGGAAACATTAATTCAGTCAGCGCCCTTTCAGTTCGCCTTAGGAATCATGAGTAGCAATTTGAAATCCTGTTTTTCTCCTGGGAAGAAGTGATGCTCTAAACTATACTGATCAAATAAAAAGGGAAGCCGCAGGCTAAAACAGAGGGAAAGAAGTTACAACAAAGAAAAACAGCTAGTTGTATGAAATGACACATTTATACACCAGCGAAGTAAAATTAGAATCGTCTCCATTTACTTTATATCAGCTGCAGAAGAAAAATAGCTGTATTACAGATACCAGACAACAGAGTAACATAAAATAAAGGATGATTTTGAATCATCCCAGAGGATATTATCCAAGATATGTACTTAGGATATGCAGACAAAATGGTATCATTATGCAGTTTTTGTCTATCCAAAAAATGCACTAATCTCAAACATATTAAAGAGATTTAAAAAGACAGTGTAAGTAAAAATTGGTAAGTAAAAACCATGAGGAAAAAAAGATACCAGAGAAGAGAAAAAGTCCTTTATTTGTAACAGAATAATTACAGTGTGAGGGTTTCTTAATCTCTGATAGCCTGAAATCTCTCCTTCACTCTAGTCTGACTGATATGAAGTCTTTAGATTTACATTGTCCCAAGAAAGAAGAGAGGTATTCTTAACAAGTGACACGGCCATAGGAAACCACCGACAGCTCCAGAACCTGGGACACAACAGCAGAGGTGAGAGAAAATGGATAGTTTACACAATGTCTTTGAAATCCATTGTGTGCCGAAACATTCCTGTTCTATATTCAGTCTGGCACCATGCTTCCAATAAAGAGGAAACAGTGCCTCAGTGATGCTCTGGGCATTTGCATTTGCTATTACAAAATAATGGCTTGTTCTATTGCATGTGATAGTTGAAAAAACCCGCCCTGTACCACATCATGGAAGTGACACAGCAGAGCGGGGCCCTCATTTCAAAATTTTTTCTCAAACACATCAGTCCCAAATTTTAGATCTGAAACTGATATCACTGCTAATTAAAGAGCAGCATGAAATGGATTAATCTGATGGCTTCATAACAAAGTAGGTTTAGATGGGATCAAACACCCAGAATGGTAGGAGAACCCCAGGTCAAGATCTTACATCTACATGAAAATTTATGAAGAATATCAATTTAGATGCTTTAAGCAAACCATCCAAAAGCTTAATAGAGGTCACCTTAACAACTGTTCTGATCCTTCACAGCTGTGAGAATAAGTATCAAGGCAGAAGGAAAAAGGAATAATCCACATCTGTGCTGTGCTTGTAATCAGGCAGGGTATAGCACAACTGAGTTTTGCTCAAGCCAAAAAGGACACACAGGAGTTAAGACAGGTTTAGGGGGTTTTTTTCTAAGTTTCATAGCCCCAATATAAGCAAAAGGCAAATTTTCTTTTTATTTCTCATTTACTTCCTGTATAAGAATCCATAGAGATATCTGTAACTTAGTAAGAGGTATAGCTAAAAATAAATCTTTTCATTAGTTTCTGAGGTTATCTGGACTTTGACTGGCAAATGATTGTTTAAGAAAATATAATTAAAACAATTTAAATTATAATTGGAATGATACAGTTTCACAGTGGAGCAACAAATGCAATCTTAGGGCAAGTAAGTGATATTGGTCTTTCAATCCATCATCCTTTGAGTTTCTTTTCTAGTGTGTTTGGAAGGATACACTGGGCATGATGTGAAATTAGATGCTATTTTCTCCAGGTCACTTACTCATTACCACAAATGGGAGTTGTACCTTGGAAAAAACATTCTCTCTGTTAATTTGGTGCTTTTGCTAATGTTGTGTTTCCCTTTATTCAAGTTATGGTCATACTTATTGCACACTATTTAAAGTTTCCTGTCATTGCAGGACTGCAGATTTTCACATAAGGTGTGGCTGTAAAACCTCTCCACTTCACCTCTTCTGTAGATGGAGATATTAAGGCTGAATCCTGAAGTATGTGCAATTTTCTGGGGTGCCTAGTTTGGAAACATACTGTCTGTTTCCTCACAGTATTAAAGGTTTTCACATCACTTGGTAAATGCAAAAGTCTCCTTGATGTTAGAGATAGCAATGAGCTCTGAAATGTTCAAATTATCAACAACTTCTTGAGCTGAGTGCTTGGAAAATGAGAAACTTCAATGACCTTCGGGTAAAAAATTGATTTAAATAACTAGTTGGTACGTCAGGGGGAGACTCAATAACTAGCTTGACTTTCAGGTAATTAAGTAAAGATATAATCTGTTTTTTCTACTGTTTCTTGTCTCAATCACTCTACAGGTTCCAAAATCTTTAAAAGGTGGGGACAAGTTTTATAGGCAATTGTTTATTAGAATGTTCAGGACTATCGTTGCAGAGGTACCACAACAGTACTTTCAAGCTAAGGAAATGTGTCACAAAAGCTAAATATAGGAGGAGATTCAATAGACAATGCTGTTAGTTATCAATATCAATGTACTAGCTGATAACATTCGGATAAAAATTACTTCCTCACAGAAAAAAAGGCCAATATTCACTTCTCTCTGTAAACATACATATGTGAATGAATGTATTTATGTGTGTGTTTGATTGCCTATTACATATGTGTATAAATTAATGTTTGTCTGCACGTTTTTTTTAGAATAGATCAATAATATATTTGGAACATTGTTACAATGGTGCATATTTGACTTTTAAAAATATATATGCCAAAGTATTTCAGTTTGGATATCCCAGAAATTAAGTCACTTACAATACATATTTACTTATTTATTTCATGCATACCATAGGAACAGCAGACCAGTTTTCTATTGCTGGAAAACTAATCCATGGGGAGACATCCAATTTGCAAATGGAGATTGATATCCCTGTGACATTAAAGTCAAAACTTGAATTAAGGCCCCATCTTTTTGGTCACCATGTTGAAACTTCTACTGTTTTTTTAGAATATTAAAGAGTCCTTCAACATTTCAAAGACAGTGCCTTGACAGAAGCCTTAGAGTGTGCAAAGGGCTGATTTCTCTCCATCACTACGTTGTGTATTTCCAGCAGAATGAGTGCTGAAGCCTTAAAGTAGGTTATGGGGCAGAAACAGATAGATTAATCTGCCTAGAAAATAGGATCCGGTGATCCAGCTGGCAAAGTACGACTCAGAGGATGATTGAGAGTTGTTTCATACGTCTGCCAAACAACACGAAAAAGGCATCAGACAGTTCTCCAAAGATTAGATTTAGAGAGAAGCTATTCTTCAGTGTACCTGAGAATGAAAATGTGTTTCTAAATTGTCAAAACTTACAACTGGAACAAGGAAGAGGAACTGACTGCTTCAGGTGGAGTTCAACATTTAAAACTGAAATCTCTCTAGGGCTGCACTGTTAATCACCTTCTCTGGAGAACTGAAAATAAGGGACTACAAATGAAATAAAAGAATCCCTGCTTGCTTAACCTTCTCACTGGAGTGAAAACCATGACAAAAAAAGATCTAAAAAAACCCCAAAGACACCACATTCAGCTGTTTGAAAGTAGCTGTAATGAGGGCTTGTAACATCTCATTAGGAAGCTGTCAAACCCCAGGTTGCTTTATAAATGGACAATCATGAGCTGCAGTTACAAAAAAGTGGGAAATACAGTGACAGAACCAAATATTGTGGCAGGAGAGGATAAGGTGCACAGCATGTACTGGGAATTGAACCTGAGTTTCTTCCTCTAAGTTCTTTAGAAAAATCTTTTCAAGGAAATACTAGGGTAATTTTCATAAGCAAAGGAAGAAGAACATTTTAGTCACTTTTCCATTGAGACTGGAATCTCTGAATAACAGCACCAGTATAGCAAAGGTCTCAGGTGAGGACTGTCAGGCATTTGACACCAGGAAAGCACCCAATGAGCATCAGGATGATAGTGCAACTTATATGTAGTTTTTACTGAGTTTACATAAAAGAAGATATAAAGGATCGTACTTAAGTGCAAAGGAAAACACAATCAGTGATTCATGAATAACTGAAAGCCAGCAAAAACAGTGAATATTTAAGAAGGAAATACTTAGTTGATATCTAAAATCACTTCTTCTCCCTATTTAATTCAACTGAATTGTAATTTTTAAGCAAAAGTATTTTTCCAACAAATGAATTGTAAGGAAAAAAAGAAAGAACTGCTACTTCTTTCACAAGAGAAATTACCATTAGTCATTCAAAGACAACTTTCCAGGTACACCCACATGGAATTTCACAGTCTCTACATGTGGTATGACAGAAAAAACATCCTGGATAGATCCAGCATGTACCTGGGCTCCCAGTTCAGAGACAATAACTGCCTCTGCAACTTGGCTAATAGGCATATTTATCAAAGAATGGTTTGTGAGATATCCAGCTGTCCATGGAGGACTGTCCTGTAACAAACAATTCCTAGAGCTCACTGTAATATGGAGGGAGATGTTACTCCATACATAAATACATCCTGTGGTGAAGACTCCCCTGGGAAAACCTGACCTCAGGCAATTCTGACAGTGGTGTCAGATCTACCTGCTTTGGGAAAATGGGCCTTCTTCCCATTTTCAAAGTGTATTTATGTTATGCTGCTTGTGCCAGGGACTTTACCATGAATGTGATCTCATCTGCCAGAGCAGTGGTATCTTGTTTTCCTTGGCCCAGTGAGATAACCAGACAGGCAGCCCAAGTCATATGCACATTCAGAGCAGAAGTATGAAGGAAGCAAGCCTGACAGCACAAGAAAGAAAGAGAAGAAGGCAGTGCACAGCCAAAATGAAAGCCAGACAGTTTTGCCCCCCATTCACACCAATGGACTCTACTAAATTTCTCATTAAATGTGTAGAAATTTCGGAGGTGGAACAGAATTGCAAGGCGTTAACAAAGGGAAGGGAATTGACTGCTGTTCATGTGAGGTTGCAATTTCAACCATTTCCTTTACTTACTAATGCTCAGTACCTTGGCTGTCAAAGAACTAAATTCCTGTGGGAAATAACTCTTTAAAAACAAGTGAAAAATTAAAAAGTCTTCCACATCACTTAGTTCGACTATTACATAAGACATGGTTGTGCTCACTCCTTAAGTTCTAGCTAATTTTCCATTTATCTGACAGTTAAATTCCTTGAATTACGTGCAGGATAAATTTCCTGATTAGAACAAGTTATTAGAATTTTCTCCCTGCATACAGCAAAATGAATCAGTCACAAAACCAAAGCACTAATGTCACCATTTTAGTAGTGTTTGTGACAGTTTTTCACACATCTTTATTCTTAATAATCATAACTATGCTTTGCAGAGACTTGCTGGATTTTGACGGCACAGAGAGTTTTCAAGCATTTTGAGGCAGGGAAACTGAAAGTGAGAAACTGGGAGCCTAAGGATTAATGTGTTGTTCTGTACAGCAAATTTACAGCTCAGACCTTGATCAAGATATACCTGCTCCAGTGCCTGAGACCAGCCACCGTGTCAAGTGTTCAGAGCCCAGGTTTATGTTTTGAGTGAGATGATTGCTTTTCCTTAGTCCAAGCCACTTCCTCTGAGCATGCTTTCTCTAACGTATGAGCTAGATCCCTAAGTAACACATGCAGTATCTAGCCTAGCGTATCAAGTGAAAGATATTATGGCCTGTTTCTGGAAATATCCAATGTATTACCATTCACCAGCTGAATTTAAATATTCTAAATTTCTATTAAATAACATATCTGTTCTTTGGAGTGTCTTTGCTTCTAGTCCTAGCTCAGTAATAAATAAAGTCTTTTAATTTTGTGCGTAGCAGCCTATACAGAAAAATATATAGACTGTTATTCAGAAAGTAATCTACTAAATGTGCAGAGCACAGCCTCTTGAAAAAATTCCTTTATACTTTACTTTCTCTACATATATATTTTCCAGCTTTCACTTTCTCTCATCCACATCCTCTTTCTAAATGTTTTATAAAGTATGTATTAAATAACCTTATTCCAGAAAAACAAAATTAGCTCTGTGGGAACAACCAGCAAAATTCCTGTGTAAA
The DNA here is from genome assembly GCA_008033365.1 of Pseudorectes ferrugineus. Lineage (NCBI taxonomy): Eukaryota > Metazoa > Chordata > Aves > Passeriformes > Pseudorectes > Pseudorectes ferrugineus. Next base: position 7,944 of record QWTY01022632.1, on the reverse strand, counting down.
TCTGAAGCAACTTAGTTTTCCAAAAGATGAAAGAAGTACATGTGTTTACTGATCATTTTCATGCCGTAAGAGCTAAAATAAACTAAACAAAAAATTCCAAGCTTTTATCCTGAACAAAATACTCAAAGGCATATTTTTGTTCTAGAACACATGCTGCTGATAAATTTAAATTAAAGGCCAGTCTGAAGACCAAATGACACACCCCAACGGGTTCTCTTTTATCACTTGAGTGCATTCACAGCTAACAGTTCAGCAGAACTTGGATTTCTTTATTCTGAGAAGATAAGATCAGTCTTGCTGATTACTCTGTCTGTCAAACAGCAAAAGCTTTGAAATGTTTACGCAAACTTTTGAATTTCTGGAATTGTAACGTGCTCCTATACTAGTAGATGTTGGATTTCGCCCAATTCTTTTGGTGTACATGTTTATCAACAACCAGCAGTCAGAGTGATATTCTTATGGAAACGGAAATGAGAGACCATATCTGTCTGAATTCTGTGAGTGAACCATTACAGTTCTAATATTGGTGCAAGGCCTTCCAGTCATGTAGGCAAAACTCGAGCCACTGCCCTTGGAACAGGACTTAGGACTCCTTCCCATGTAGGAAGAAAGGACATCTGGAGTGGATCCAGAGAACCGTGCTTTCAAGACACAACTTGGGAAATGAGAACAGCAGGGGAATTACTCACTATTTTACCATGTGCATTTTGTTAAGGTGCCCCTCATGGATCTCCCTATTTTGCTAATACTTGAGGCCATTCATGGTGGTATGTTTCCATGTTACTATTTAAGTTGGTACCATAACATGGTGGACAGCTGAGCAGAAAGAAGAAAGCAATAAAATATAATAACAATGTAGAGGAATCATAGTAATGTAACTATGCTATAATTCCTGATTATTTTTTTTTTTTCAACTGTGTAGTGTTATTTTTGATTGAGGTGATTATGAAATTACAAAATTCTTAATTTTTGTTCAGAGTGGGCAGGACATAATTAAATTCTGCCTGCAATTTAGCTCAGCCCAGGCTACTTATTATCAGAGATTGTCAATCATATTGAGGAAAATTTGCCACAGCAAAACATTTCTATCATTTGTATGAATGACAAACTAATAAAGGTTGCAACGTAGGCTGAGACTTAGTTCAAACCTCCCGAGGTTGAAGACAATCATTCCTAAATGGTTGAGAAAAACTGAAACTCTGAGATGGCCTAATCTGAACCACTTATATTTCAACTTGGATCTACTAGGAAAACTGAATTACAATTTTATGCTATTTTGCATTCTGTGCAAAAACCATATTTTTACTAGATTATAAGGATGTTCCTCTTGCACCAGCACTCTTCTGTTGTGCATAATGAATAAGAAAGGGATTCTCTTATTCTTGCATTCTAGACAAATATTAATGATTATCGGTTTTCTTTTCCTGTTGTACAATTTATTGCCCTGCCCACACCAGCAGATTCTGTCCAAGGAAATACTATACACTAGAGGTGGTCAGAGTAGTGTTTTTATTTGAACTATTCTTGATGTGTGGCTTATGTATTAGTAACAAAATATATTAATTGCTGGTGTGGAACACGGGTACTTCAAAACTTGGAGGTGGTCAAATCCAGATTTTTTGTTTAGGCTACTTCTGGACTAAGATGAAAAAAAAAAAAGATTGAAAAATTAGATATGAAAGTAGTTTCCTTATGTTTCAGTCTGGTATTTTGTATGTGATTACATGTGTCCTGCTTCATAAATAAAGGCATTTTAATATTTACATTTTTTAAAAAATCATAGCTAGAATTTCAGTTGGCTTCATTTAGATGATGGAGTTCCACAAGTTCGTTTTCTTGATGGTCTGGACCTAATGTTCTGGTTCTTCCCACTCTCTGGGAACAACTTGACCAGGCATCTAGAGATAACTGAGGCTCCAGTGTTCACTATGGTTATCTAATGATTTGTTTGGTTTTATTATTTTCAGCAATACAGTCTGCAGTCCCCCTTTTACAGTCAGCTCAGGTGGTATCACATCTAGGGATGCCAGGCCTAACTCTGCCTTCCCCCATTTTCTCTTACATATGAGTAATCAGACTAAGGCAAAAACAACAAAAAGAGACACTTCTCACACTTTCTACTTAACCATTCACCTGTAATATTTTACGTAATGAACACCTGGCACAAATTTTAATGGAAGCACTAATATTTAAAATATGTTTTAACAACATTTGTTAAACTCAAATTTCATAATATCCTGGTAATTCAGTATGATGATATTGACATCATCTGAACAAGCATATAAAACAAATCCCTTGGGAAGTTGTAACTTTCTCGTATTGGGAAAGGCTGCAAAAGTAGCAAAACTGAGGTTTGAAAAGGAACAAGCAATGAAAAGCCTGTGTTTTTGATACTCTTTAGAAGTTTGCATGGCAAGCGAATATATTAGGGATAAGAAAATTAATTTGGGCTATAAAATTGTCACATCACCAAGAAAAGCAATGAGACAGTCAATCATTCACTATGATCAAAAAGAAAAGGAAATAAAAGAAGCCCTAAGGTAGGTGCTGTGAGAAATGGATGGCTTTTGGCTTCAAGAGGTGGAGGTTATTCAAGCAGATATACCACAGAGGAGGTCCAGGGACAAGAAAGAATGAATCATCAACACACAGGATCTGTGACCTGATATATTAACCACCCAGATGGGAAGGAAAATGCAGCTATGCCTTTTTCCTGGAAACTTCATTACCCTTCAGCCTAACGTAAGCCAAATTTCTTGTCCTTATTTTGCTTAGCAGCTCCCCTGACAACAGCAAAGCTTTCTGTTTTCCTATTGATGTGAGAGCACTGACCCCTTTTTCTTAGACGCAATCTTCTGACTCTAGAGTATGTACAGTAAAGTAGGTTAATAAAACATTAGCAGATATTGAATAATATTAATAACACTCCAGTTTAGACCCATCTCTGAACCTTCAGGCCATTAACTGTTTGATGGAAAACACAAAATAAATTAAAAATTCTTTATTAAATTTCCAGAAACTGTAACGAACCAGCTACACTAGTCAACAGATCTTTACCTTTCACCTGACTGCCACACAAGATCTGTACAGTTTTTACTGACCATATTAACTAGAAAAAAAGCACACTATTAATAGCACCTTAGCACAACAGGAACCATTATCTGACTCTTAGCAGCTGAGAAGTTCATGTTGTTATCCTTCTCACTTTTTTTAATAAAAACTTTTCCATGAAAAATCATGCTACAGGAGAATCCAGATAATTTTGTTTAATTAAATTTTAAGTGGTAAAAACTATGTAGAATATAGTGAAACAAAATGTGAGAAAACACAAGCATGGTGAAGTTGATAGTTATTAACAGTAACTTCAACTGGAATAGGAAAAAACAACAAAAAAAGAAAGGGTAGATGGTGTTCTGTCTTTTTCTGTGAAATTTTGTCAGCAAAGCATGACACGAAATAACATTTTTTTTCCTTAGAATACTGTTATTATAGCAACTTATTGGGAAGATTGAATTCCTCTTACCTAACAACCTGGAGCACTACTGTTACAACCACAGCTCTTTAGTGCCTCTTCAAATACAGGCTCCAACTGACATCTTGGACCTTGTCTCAAGCCACAGATACCAGAGAAAGTTTGATTCTTACTAATTGTATTTTTTCTTCTTGCTAAGTTTAAAGAATTCAATGAAATCTTAAATGTTATGATACAGCTGATCTGTACATTTTCTGATACATCTTCTTTCTTGTGCCAACCCAACATGTTTTTCCCAAATTTCAAAGCAGACGAAGGAAGTTGCAATCTGCCCTCTAGGACAGCACTATTCAATTTTTGCCCTAGTTACTCCAATTCAAAAAAGGCAAATTTTACAGAAGGTTTGTTCTACCAAGTTTGGAAATACATACTAGTATAATTTATATTTTGATGGAAAATTGCTTATAAAACAGTTCTGTGTCACATTAGTTGAGGAAAGAAACGTCTGACAATGCTGGCTCTTTCTCAGTACGAGTTGTGAACACAGCAGAATCTGTTAATGAGTGTGCACACTCCAACCTGCAACTCAGACTTTGTGAGTTATGCAAATGCTGCTTATATTTGTTATTCCCCACATGCACCTAACTTTCAGTTACAAGTACCTTCATTTCCTAGACCTACACAGACTGCACACTGTTGAAGACTTCTGGATGTTGAGGCTGTACAAAGTCCTAAATATTGTGCCCTGTTGTGATTACAACCCAGTAAATTTTTCTAGCAGCCAAACAGTTACTATTCAGAGACAGACAAATGGCATTTCAGCCTGACTTCCAGTTTTCATTTTCAAAACACACGAGTAGAGACTGTTGAAATAAAAACTTCTGCATACGATAGCCATCACCTGTGTACTACCTTCATTGTCACTAGTCAAGGACTGGATCAATTTTAGCACTTTTTCTTCTCTGCGAAATAGCTGTATTTTTCAGCCTGGCTGTCAAAGTGATTGCTCTCCTAAGGCCTAGATGCAAGGTCATGTGACTCTTTAATGCGTCAGTAAAAATGAACTTATAATGTAAAATGCTATTTTCATTTTATTCCTGTGTATTCATGTAATGCTGTTTGGGGTCTAAATGTTCGCATGATATGCATTGAGCATATCATTCACTTTTGCAAAATTGTATTTATGCCATTTCTTGCAGCTGACAGAGTCTTTGCTCTTGATTAATTGTTATTCCAGAAAACCAGGTAAAAACTTGGTTGGGTGAACAGTGAGGGGACTAGTTTCACAATCGTTCTTATTATATGATTGTTTTAAAATACACTGCTTTGGGAAGCCAGGGCATTTTTTTTGATAGAGCAGCACACATTTCATAAGCTCATGATGAGGAAAATGCAACTGATCTTTATTTCTGCTTTTTTTGTTCCATTTGCACACATAATAGCTATAACCACTGATGCCATTTAAATGAGTCATCTCCTTAGTAAGCATAATGTTGCTGTATTTTCAGTTGTATATTTAATTTAAGGGACAGACTGTGAATAGAGTGAGAGCTTTCCTGCACTGCACATTTCACTCTTTTATATTCCAAAATGGGAGAAGGTCTTGACAAACAACTTCCCTCATGCCATCCCAAAGGGAAGACATTACAAAAAAGCACAGTGGATCCAAACTCACAAAATTTCCTCTGTTCACTGTGGATTAACCCATACAGAAGGGTTTTGTCTGAAGGATGACCAAAGTATTTGTTCTGTTATGAGCAGTGGCCATAACACTGAACTTAAACAGCAGGAAAACAATTGCCCTGGAAGTCAACATGTTTGCTTGCTGCAAACCACAGTGGGAAAATCAGTAAAAAATGAGAAGAGAATTTGATAACAGTGAAAGTCTACACCTTTGCTCTCTGCCAACCTCCTCTTGACTCCAAAAGCAAAGACTGCATTCTCTTATGAAAGAAATTCAGTAACCTGCTTCTCATCAACCTCAGAAAGGTTGCGCCTGAAAACTAGGGCAGGCATGCACAATTATTTTAGGTAGAAACCAGCAATGTATATTTTTTGCTGTTTCTAGGACTGCTAAGAATAAACCTGGACAAAAGATTTATCACTTTTATAACAAAAGTCAATTGAGCATGACTGTAATATATTGTTCCAAGAAAACTTTAACTCAGCTAAAGTGAGACTCGGTAGGAAATTTAAAGAGAAGCGATTCTTGTTATCAGTTTTAATGAATGATATTGTGTGATAACCAAAAACAAAGGGAGAACAAGATTAGTGATTGTTCAGAAAACATCCTTCCTACTACTCTAAATTATCATGACACCACAATCTTTGGCTGTGAAGTTAATTTCCTCAGTAATTACATTCTCCTCAGAAGTGCAAGCACTCAGAAATGCTTGCTTGGTATGTCTTCCCCAAGGTATGACAAAAATCAGATCTTCGGTGCTGTGGTGGAATTGCAGGGAAAGGAGGAAAACCTCTTGTTGCCCCATTTTCAGGACCTATAATATATACCCATGTTGTCCAGACTCCATACACAGAGTGTGCAATATTCATGACAAAACTGTTCTCAGAAGATATCAGTAGCATCCAGTCAGCCAAAAGGGTCATCCTGGAAGGACTCAGATGACCTTTTAAATTACCCTGAATAAGTCCTTTTTGTCCCTTAGAAAACTGAAAGACAATATAATTATGTTCTGCTTTAAAAAAATTGAATTTCTGTTTAGATGGGTCCACAGAATATAAACTATAACACCAAATTAATTCTTACATGCAATTTGTCACCAGAAGCACACACCCTAAGCCTATGTGAATACTGTCTTTGTGAAAAGAAAAAGCAATTCACTAGTTATTTGTCATAGTCATAGTAACCATGGCTCAGAGACAGTGTTGCTTCTCCCAAATCACACTTGTAAGGTTACATCTTCAGTCTTGGATCTCTGCCATGGAGATTTAGACACTCTAAAGACCAGTACGTATGGGCAATGAAAGACTTCTTTTGCAAAACCACACCACAACGTGGCTCTGCAGCCACAGTTTCCCCTGTTCCTTGTGGGAAGTCCTATCATGAGAATAAGGCTCAGACACGTTGCTAACGAAGAGAGGTGGCATTCCTAAGAAACTATAAAGTATCTTCTCATTTATGGAAGCTCAGTGAAAATTACAACGCCAGGTCAATAAGTTTTGGAGCTAGGGCCCAAGTGAAACAACAAAAAAAAGAAAGGTTAATATATATATGAAAAAAAGACAGCAGCCTTCCAGACTTCTGGAAAGGCAAAATTTACAGCAGTGTCACTGATGCCACATTTAATGATAAAAGTATCATCTGAGGATATTCATATCCCATCCCAAATAAACAGGTCAGGACACACTGAACAGTTCTACGAGACATCCTGTCTTTTGTGGTGTCTGATTCAAAAGTCACGTAGCCTCACAATTATCTGCAGTGCTCTCCACACAGATTGCTGCACCGGGTCAAAAGGAGCAGCTTGAACTGTAGCTGACAGGAATGTAACAAATGTAGATGTCATTAAAAAAAATCAGAAGTTTGTTATGGGATAATAGCTCTTGCATTTGTTTGTACAATTCCTTTTTGGTCAAGATCGAGTTCTCAACATTATCCATTATTTTAGTGTGAGTATTATATGGTCAAGGATGCAATGAGATGAAGGTTTTTGGTATAAATGCTATTATTTCCTTAAGGTGGATCTCTACAAACGAACAAACAAAACTTTGTTAATTTATAAAGGGCCCACTTTATGCAAGGAAAGCCTTATAAACCCCTAGAGAAATAATTCATATCTGTTTTCCTGTGGCTCATGGTAAAAACAACAGAAGATTCATAGAAATTACTGAAATCCTTTCAGCACTGTTCGAAAATGTCAGCCTGTCTTCTTGTATGCTCTGGCAGAAGGGTAATGTCGTGTAACCCAGCATTAATGTCAACAGAGAAATTGTATTTTAAGCTTTCTGTTCAAAGACTCCCCAGAGGCTCCAGCAATACAGTGGTCCTAACACTAGATTCCTGCTCTAGAGTCTATAACATAAATCCTAGTAATTTAGTAATTAGTTTTCTAGTTACTTAGAAATCGAGAAGCAGTTCTAAACTTGTCTACACATTGAGTGGTAAGGGGTGGCCACATCTCATAGCAAGGAAAGAGCTCACTTCCAATGCCAAAAGACTCTAATCTCGCCACATCTATAACTTCAATAAGTAACAAGAAGTAAGAAACTTTTGAACCTACACGTATAGTTTATAGCTACATTTAGGGTGCTTATTTTTCATTTATATTCTTGACAGCTTACCTTACAATGTATATGTATATATCTATATGTATGTATGTGTGTATATATATATATATATATATATATATATGTTTATGCAAACTAAAAATTATCTCAGTTATGGTTTTTGCAGACTCTATGTAGTAACAAACAATAATTCAACAAAGCTTTGTAAGACAAGGACTAAAAAC
>QWTY01022624.1:25357-43585 GCA_008033365.1 Pseudorectes ferrugineus | reverse complement strand
GGCGAGTTGCAATCCAGTCAGCTTAAGAGTGCACACACGAAACGAGGCTTTGGGATTTACCGTTTGACTCCTCGCCAACTTTTAAGGTTTCACAATCGCGTTCCTTTTATGTGCTTTTTTTTCCTCCCCAAAAATCCTTTTTTTTCCCCTCAAAAATACATTTTTAAAATCCGACTAGAGCATGTGAAAGCAGCGCACCAAGAAATGAAAAAGTGAAGGCTTGGTCCATCTCCCATGAAAGCTCGGTGCAATATCAGACACACTCTAAGTCTCTACTTGTATTAAACAGAGAACCCATCTAAAATGAAACCTTCTGAAAGTACTAGGTGGTTAAGTACCTTGAAAATCATGTTTCAAGGGTACATCAGGGGATTTGTCTTTGCTGAGGTGGATGAGAAGCCAGCCCTTTCAAGGTATTTGCCGTAGACTTCACAAGAAATCAAAGTCCTGGCGCCTATAGGAGCTGAGGCACCAGAGTGGCTGATCAGAGCCCGGGGATTTACAGTCACAACAGTTACTGACAACAAATTGTAGGTGCTCTGCAAATCCCCGCGCGCTGACGTGCTAACGGTGCCTGAGACACAAAGTACCAGGGCTGCCCTCAAATACAACGCTAATGACACCGTCGGAAATTACAGCAAATAAACCAAATAGCAGAGGACCTACGGAAAAGGAGGAAATACCCAACAGGTCAGCTTCCATTAGTTTTCATACCTGTCTGAGTCCATGTTATTTCACTTTGTAATAAAAGGATAAGGAGATCTTTGTAGTTATTTTACTGAGGTCAGAGAGGGTGACGTGCATCTAGAGCAGCCTTCATAACCAAGCAGCAGGAGCATTACTGATCAGCTCAGAACTCACCTGAAGGCTAAAGCCTGAATTGTATTATCATTTACTTTTGTAAATCTGTTATAATGCCTGTCATTCAGTCTAGCTTTTACCCATTCCTGTGTTTATTCTGTGCATGCTCTATCTCCTTAATGCAAATGGATGTGTTTGTGTGTTCGTTTGTTGTTTGTTTTAATAAGTAAATGTTTTTTAAATTAATAAATGCTAAAAAAAAAAACCAAACAAAACCAAATCAGTTTTCTGTGATTATAAATTCACTTTACCTTTTCTCTACCTCCAGAGCAATACAGTGATCCAGGAATCAACTATCACTTATCCCTGTAACTTCCTGTAACCTTCCTGTCTGGGCACAGCAAAGATAACCTCTGCCCCACAGGGCTCACAGTCTAAAAAGCTTTGTCCCACATAACCTCATCACAGTAACCCTTTCTGCATCTTCCTCCTCCATTTCTTTGCCACGCATGCTTTAAAAAATAATCTCAAGTGCTTCCCTGTCTTCCTTTTTAGTGATTCAAAGGGAAGCAAAGACTAGTTGTGGTCAACAAGTGAATGCTGCAGAATCCCAGTAATTAATCTTTGCATGTGGAACAAAACCACCCTCCACATCTACCTGCTTGTTCTAAGGCGAGGAGACATTCCTACAGCATCTCACAAGCACAACATCTGACACAAAATCAGTGACACCTGCCACAAGCAGACCAGAACAATGTTTTGCTTCCTATGAAGACCTTCAAGCAGTTGCCACTGGCAGCAAATAAACCACATAATTCTCTGTTAAATAAGTTACCAGCAAATAAAAAATAGAAAGAAACCCCATTACTTAACATATTCATCCCCACATCTGGATGATAAAATATAATTCTTATGGCAAAATATAATTTTTAGGCGCTATGTTCCCTATCTGCAATTACATCAAAATCACATTAATTGAGCTATAACACTGTCAGGCCCAGCAGCTGGGAGGCACATCCATACATTCTAAAGAGGTGGCCATTAATTCAGCGCTCCACAGCGTGGCAATGAAGCTGGGATGTCCATTCCCCAACGTGATTTACTGTCTTTCAAGCTGCTTAAGTGGGAACCTCTACAAAAAGATTTAAGTTAAGTGACTCTTATGCCGAGCTGGAGCTCATTTATTATTGAATTAAGTTTTCATTTCTTTTAAAGGGAAAGAGAAATATAGTTTTATTCGAAACAAGGTAAAACTGTTCAAAGGAATCAACTATTACAATTTAGGAAGTAAGAATATGTATCGGTGGGTGACGGCGGCATTTTGCTTTTCTATTGGTGTAATGATAATTTAAAAATTATTTATGTACTTATAGCAGCAACGCACATATATATGGTTTATGTATATATGTATGTATACAGATATGGAAAAATATATCTATAAAATTAGAAATGTAGGTACAGATTAAATGTATCTGAAACATTTGTGAGCCTAAGTCCCAAAACTAAACGTAGGCTTAGTTTTAAGGCTATATATGCCTAGTACCTTAGCACCCTTTTTCATATACTAGCAGTTCTGTCTCTTTAAATAATGTATTCAACCAAATTCTAGTTCATAAAATAGATAGTATTTTATTTCTTTTCAATAAAAAAAAAGACTTGCACCTGGCCCTCAAGCACCTTAGTTAAATGGTGATAGAAAGGGTGGGTGTTGTTTTTGTCATGTACTAAAAACTGAGTCTGAGAGAGTAACAGAAATTTATCCTTCTCGAACAGCAGGTACCCAATTTCTGCCCTGAAATTAGAACATCAGAACACAGCAATCAGTGCAATATTTGGCCTCTGTCCTCTAACCACATGAAAGAAATATATTGAGCTAAATTTGCTGCCAGCTTAATTTTATTGAAATTAGTGGAGTTTATCCAACAAAATACTTGGCATCTTACATTTGATAGGCAAAATGTGCCAGTGCAGGGAATAGGATTTGGAGGGAAAGCAGTTATTCTGCATGCTTAATATTTCTGCATTGGCTAAATATTTCTGAGTAAAATATACTTTAAAATAATAATTAAAATTTGCCAGGACCCCCATAATGGTGTCATTTACACTCCAGTCACATGAGTCTACAGCACAAGACCCTTTCATAATTAGGAACGTACACTATATAAGCTCCCTCCCTAATTAGCAAATTATGTTGAAAATAGCATCCTGCTAATTAACGGTTATTATGGCATTTCTGAAGCTGAAGCTTTAATTATCACCAACCTAATGATTGTGTACAGAAAAAAACAACTTTTTTTTCCTTAAATTATCAATAAGGGCAGGAGATTATTATCAGGCGAATCTGCTGACGGCTGATTAATTTGTTTGATGCAAAGTTGCTGTGTGTTTCATATTATTTTATCGGAGTTGCAGGAAAAAGGTACATAATTTGGTTTCATTAGCAACTACTGCTATTTATCACTAGAAGATACCCCTCCCTTTTTTGTTGTTTGTTCAATTCCCTCTGTGTTTTTGCCTGCACCAGCATCAAAGTCAAGAGCAGGAAGTTTTAATTAAGTGACACTAATGAGGTCGTTGAAAATGATACTTCAGCAATTCAGCATGCTGTTAAATGTGTTTATTCTATAATGTCATCAAAGGTGATTGTTTTCCCTTGTAATAGATAAAATTCATTACCATAAGCATTGTACTTTTGAGTGTTAGAGATACAAAATGCGAGTTAGTCAGGTGTGTCTGTTGCACATTTCATCTCATCTACCTCTGTAAATGAATTTGCATCTAAAACTATCCCTTGAAAAGGAAATGTAGCATGAGCTGTAGTTGTAAGGGGCTTTTCGTTTAGCAATAGCTGTGAGTAACCTGCTTGGGTGTGATGATTGGAGCCCTGCTTTTAGAGCTGCCAACCCATTCACAAGTGCATCTCGAAATTCTCTTGGCTGTAGCCCATTTTGCTAGTCCTAATCAAACAGTTTGAATGAATCATTTCCAGTTTGCAAAGGAGCTGTAGAGTAGTGATAAGAAGAATAGCAAGATTTTAAAAATCAAAGAAATCATGATAGGCTGAAAATATAGTAAGGCAAGACATGTTTTGAAAGGAGAGGTTGACCACCTGAACTAGATAGAAAACACACTCTTCAAATCTGGATCAGGAGTAGTTATGAGCATTTATGAGTCTCTGCTGCTCTGTTCCTCACTGGGGATTTGGCCATATAGAAATAACCTTTGTTTGGCCCCACATTTTCACAGGAAAAAAAACCTTAGGGATGTTTTGTAAGACATGGCTCCTACAAACACACAAAACCCAAAGATCCTGTAAGCAGAGCTACTGAAGAGATTTACTCATATCTATAGATTTGTCATGAGCAGGGGCTAAAAGTTCACAAGGGATCCTAAATGTTTGGGACAAGACAGGCCTTGTTGGAGAGACAGTGTTTGTATCAATGTAGCACCTGCTCTGATCAATCCTCAAATTATTTGATTCCTTGACAAATAGATTTCAGAATTTTAAAAAAAGTAATACCAATCTTAAATTCAATTTGCAGAACTATATTCAAAACAGAAGCTGACTCTAAAATACAAATCTGAACATATTAAGGGAGCAATAAGCAGACTTAAATGGGGTTCAGCTCTCCTGACACCTTGCAGTAGAGGTTACAGACATTCAGCTTAGCTCGGAACATAGTACAGCCCACAGTACTTCCTGGCAACCCACTTCAACCCCAAAATTTCACTCATATGATTAAAAACGTCAAAATGTTGCTTTTCTGCCCTTGTATGCTAAAAAAAATAAGGAACTAGGTACATGTGAACACTAAGGAGAGTAAAAATATAGTTCACATTCTCATTGTATTTTTTTAAACTATTACAGTTCTGAGATTCTGAAGTTTTCCTTATTTAGAAGAACATGACACTAAAAAACTAGAGGAATAAGCTCTATGGGAAAAGTCTCCCTTTTCTTCCCTGAAGAATGGAGGCAATAATTTGTTTTGGTTTACATCAAATTAATTTTTAAAAACTCAGTTTCCTTCCAGCAATTTTTTTTTAAAAGTCAGATGAGGCAAAACCAAAAAAACTACAAGTTATTCAGAATGCTAAAGCACCACAAATATTTTTCAGTGGCAAAAGTCCAGTGTTTCCAATAAATAGCATTTGGACACTACTCAATTGCTAAGTGAAATACAACATGGCATATGCGGGCTTAATACTGGAAATCTTTACTTACAGTTCAAATTTAGAGCTGCATTTCAAAGCTTTGGTCTTAGTTTTAAACACCTGGCCCATCCTTCATGGCTTTCCATCTGGCTGGAGGGACACTGCCCTCCAACTCAAACAACGTAAAGCCACCAAATTCACCTTGTCCTTTGGTCCACGACAAATATGGCCAGGGCCATTTGGGTTTGTCGGTCCAGCCCTCTGGAGAACCCAAAGAACACAGCATTCCCTGATGTGATATTGCAAAGAGATGCTTCACCCTGGGAATATGAATTATATTTTAGAGTGTAAAGCCACTCACTTCCCCCAGTTGTCACCCCTTGAGTTGCTAACGCTGCAGGGACACATCAGAATGTACTGGAGATAAGAGAGTCTCATCCTTCCTCCTTGAAGTCAATGGCAAAACTCCTATCAATTTCAATGGGGCAGAGCTGGACCTTTAATGAGAAATAAACAGTTCCCAAAGTGATTTTTTTACAAATAATAGTTACAGTGGCACCACAAACAAGCTGTGATGACTGGATAAGACATGAAAAGAATTTTCGCTTTACAGTCAGGAGCAGGGAATTAGAAATTGCCTGCAAACTCACCCACCCATCCCCACGGCAGGAGCCATAAATCATCATTTTGTCCACACTGAGCAAAAAGCAGGAATCGCAGCAAGATGCAGGGAGAGCCGCCCTTCATGTGGACAGCAGGAGACACGTCTGGGTCACATGACCCCTAACCTTATCTTTATTTTTCCATCAAGCTCTGTGACATTTGTCCTTTTTCATTCAATAAGATGCAGGACTATTTGCCATTTTCAAGTAACCCCATTATACAGTACTTCCCATTGACAGACGCGTCCCCGCAGCACAAGGTGCTTTAACTCTTTCTAATAGGTTTCTTCCTGACTCCTGTATCCCGAGTGGGATTTTGTGTTTTGTTTGCTTTGACAAAAAGAAGAAAGGGAAAAAAGAAAGAAAGAAACATACCCCCTGGGAAAGTTAACCTCAAAACATAACATTTCCAAAGCAGGATAAACCACCATCTTAACTGCAGAGGACAACATAATTACAGGCAAAACCATAGAAAAACAGATGTACTGAGCAAGCAGTCTTGGCAGTCCAAAGTTAGAAGGTCAATAGGTTGGCTTGCCTAAATTGTAGCTTTTTTAAGCAGGCATTAGTTTCTTTCTGCAGATTAGCCACTGGAGGATCTATATTCTGTCTGAAATCACAGGCACCTTCTCATCCAAAAGCTGAGCTTCTCTAGAAATACAAAAATTGACATAAAACTTCATTCCAACTAGTACAAAGGGCTGGGGAGGAGCTGTGTGTAGAAGCTGACAGTTTGCATCTCCAGAAGGTTTTTACCAGCTTCACAAAAGGTTGTCTCCTATCAGTGACTGAACTTTGGAGCTGTGCTGTCCTACACTCATCTTAAGCAGCTGATTCTGGTGTCAGTCTTCCAAGTGGGAGAGGACATCCCATCTTTATCTGTCCTCTACAGACTGAAGGTATCCTCAGGGGAACAAGCACCTTTATATCTGAATTCTGACATATTTTTCTGGAAAGCTGAAGGATGTACTCACCTCCTCTTCCTGCGATGTTAAAAATTTTCACACAAGCCCTGACAATTTTAATAGATTGGAAGAAGTAAGGAAGAGCTACTCTTTCCTTTTTACGGATAAGAAACTGAGGCCCAAAGAAACTTTGTAAAATAAGTTATCCTGGCAAACCAGGGCTTTGAGAAAGAACCTCTCTAGTGACCATCAGCAGCTTTATGGCTCTCAGCAACTTTCCTCCACCTCCACAAACACACGTGGCCTCTCTGCCATAAACACTGTTGATGAGCCCAGCCTTCAAGGTAGAGAACATTTGCAAAGGGGAAAGACCCAGACTCTTGAACAGAGGACAAGATGAAATATTTCAGGCAAACCCTTGGTGCCTGCTCAGTCCAAACAATGCCCTTCCTCGTAACGGGTGCTCAGCTGCTCCACTTCAGGATGCTGCTGATAGAAGCAATGAGAACAATGTTCTTCACAGAGATGTTTCAAGGACTTCTTCAAGTGACTGAAGTGTTTTTAAAACACTGTGATGTAAATTTGTGTATTGTATTAAAGTCATTTACCTCTCAGGTAAAGTCCTGAGAAGGGACCCCTCTCACATGGCACAAAACCTGGTGGAGGCAAAGGTACAGTTGACATCCACAAACACTCAAGAGAGTTTCACTGCCTCTGAAGGGCTAAGTTCCCTCCAGCCCTGCCTCTGCTCTACTGAGAAAGGAGGAAAGCATTGCTGTGCAGCACAGAGGTGCCTTCACCATGGTTAGCTCCCCGCCCACACACAGAGTAACCATGGGTCATTGAGGAGGCAGAATTTCAGCCTGAATGCAAACACGAGATGTGGACCAAGAAAATGCCCTATGGGGTTTTTTTTTCCCCATGTGATTACAGGCACATTCAGATTCTCTGAGAAAAATGACACTCTGTTTAGTCACTACAGGAAGGAAAGCACCACTAGAAGCAGCATCACTGGCGTGTCCAAACCACATTTTCAAAGACAGAAGTTTAGTCATTTGTAGCTGACTTCCAGCATATCACGGTGCTCATGCAAGTGGATCCACCTCTGTGGCAAAAATCAGACAAAGACCACCAATTCTGGTTCTGTTCTTTCCTTAGCTTATATTTGACCAGTAGCAGTCTCAAATGCAACCTTACATCACGTGCTGTAACACAAGACATGATGACAACCATGGGAAGAGGCTCGATACAAACTCTCAGCACTCATTCTGTGCCAATCCATCCCTGTACCCTCCTGAAAAGCACCTGATTTGCATTAGCAACAATTCCAAACGACAACACTGAGGTGGATGGGGAAAAGCAAGTACCACAAAGAGAACCACAGATCAGGACAGAAGTAACTAGAGGCTTTCTGTGGCAGCACTTGATAGCAGCCAGTAAATACATCCCAGATGTGAGGTATAATGACATTTCTGAAGGGTAGGTGATGCATGTGTGCACCCAGACGTCCCTACCCAGAATGACTGTCAATGTGATGACTTCCAGAGAACTACTGAGATGCCATAAGATCACTGTACAGCCGGTGGACAGCAAATTAAACATGTGACATGGCTGCAAAATGATCAGTGAGTTGGAGCCAGATGTACAAAGGTGGCTTGTGATGATCAAATGGCACTGGTGGGGATGCACCTACAGCACTGTGTTTTCCAGACAGCAAGATTAGACAAGAAATATTGGCAAGTTACGGGGAGATAAGAGAAAAGTGACAAAAATTTTCAGTGACATTCAAAGGGAAAATAGATAAAGTAAAGTACCAGATAAGCCACAGATTCGTAGGCATGCATTTATTTTCTGGTGATAATAATTGAATTTGTAGGTTTCTTTTACAATTAAAAAATAAAATGAAACCATAAAGCTGCAGCTTCATGAGAATGGTGGAATCAATACATGAACTCTTAGGCAATGGTGGAGCTGCACTAACAAGTTCTCAGAGAAAGGCTGCAATATGTTTACCCTTATCATCTCTGACTGCAGTTCAGTGGTTGTGCAGCACTGCAGACCTGCCACATCCTGCAGCCTTGCTCTCAGGATGGACACTGCCCACATCCCAGCTCTGGGAAGATGTAGCCTACACTCCTTGTCCCTCAGTCCTCAAGATTAAAGACCTGTAGAAGCATTCTGCTGCCACTCCTCTGCTTGCCCATAGGAAATCAGTGAGCGTTGAGGTTTTATTCTGACGTACGAATAGAAAATATCTGTGCTATGGACACAGAGACCCAGGCAGGGCACAAAATTGCCTCACAGTTGAGCCACAGTTCTGCTAAAGTCAGGTGACTGCCAGCACTCATTCAACACGCTCCAGATATTCAAAATGCAGGTCAGGGACAGAGTCTCAAGTGATCAGTGATAGGTTTCCAGCAGCACATTTTACACTGACAAATGAAAGTTTCTCCGCAGTGTCCCTTCTTATAAATATTTCTACAAAATTTTTGTGCACCTTTAACAGAAAGTAGAACTTTAAAGCAAAAAAGAAGACTGTCTAAGAGAGCTACTGGATCAAGGACTCTGGTGCAAAATATTTAAAACCTGGACTCAAATCCTTGATCTTAGATACTGCAAAGACTAGAAAATTAAATGGGAAAGTTTCACATTTTTTGCAGACTGGAATTCTTGGTTTTCAGTCAGCACTACTGAACCCTCACAGCTGGGTTCAGCTTCCCAAGGACCTCTGGAACCAACAATTCCCCAATTCCTGTTGAACCTCTTATGACCCCACTCCCAGAAGCCTACAGTATCAGAGATAGGCTCAAAAATACACAGCTTTCAAAAGGGTGTGGTACCAGGCATGGCCAGTGAGTCTTTTTGGCTGCCCAGACCCACCCATCCAGACAATGTCACAATCCAGTCCCAGGCCACACAAGTGCATGGCTGGCTCCCATTTAATTGCCTCATGTCTTGATTTCCTGTTCTTCACTTTCACGATTTATTTTCTCTCAGCTTCCTGCCATGTGTTCTCAGCTTGCAAAAGACAGGATGCCATTTGCATTCACAAACTACCAGGAGATTTTTACTGAACTGTCAAAGTTACATCGTTGGACATTATTTTGCCATTATCAGCACTGGGCTGACATGCAAAGCTGAAGCTTAGTAGACAAGATGCTGTTCATTCCTCTCTTGCATTTGGTTTCCATGTTGGAAAAGCCAGTCCATAGGCCAGGAATATAGGATTTAATCTGATTATTAAAGGATGGTAACATGAAAAATTCAAAATACTCTACACGGGAAAAGTTTTCAAATATGAAGCACATGTTATTATGCATTCAGTATACCTGTTTTATTCTTATTAATTTTTTCAAACTTCAAGATCTGTATTGCACTTATATCATAACCATGCTCCACAATTTCCACTCATATTAACCTTACTATATGTAAGACAAAGAAAAAATGTATTAATAGGTTCTATTGATTATCTGCTTAATGCAGCTGTGTTACTAATCCCCACACCTCAGACTCCAAATGCACTGTGCAAACAGTCCATAATAAGGTGGTTTTACAAAGGAAAGCTTGCAGAAGACTCTTCTAATATTAAATAACAATTTCCAATTTTTTTTCTGAACTACATGGAATAGAAAGTCTCTTTTATAAATAAGGATTGGTTAGACTGCAACCAAACACCTTCTTTGTGGTTTAACAAAAAGTAGATTTTATTTTAAACTGAACATTCAAGACAGAGAAAAGGTGCTCTCTCTGACAGAGGGCACCAAAAGTAAGAACCTAGCATTTTAAAATAGTTCTTACAATTACAGGTCATGCTTTAGTAGTTTGAAATGCCTTATTTGTATAATTTCTCCTTCTGGGTGAACACAATTTTAAAAGGAAATGAATTGTAATATAAACTACCACCTATATATACCTTGTGTTCACACTATAAATATTATCAGAAGCAAAAAAAAAAGCAGCCAATGTTTTTCCAAAGGAAGAAGACTTTTTTTGTTTCATTCTTTCTTGATCTTTTGTTGTGACTCTCCCTTTGATTGACAGGTGGCATTCTTGTCTTTATGGATGGAGAAGCAAAGCCCTTGATGGTTATCGACATAAGGAAATGTCATGTCTGACTATGTTTCAACAGGACCTTTTTCCCCCTCGTTTTCTACTCCTTCCCCTCACTTAATTTAGTATATTTAATGCCAGAGAGTCCCTCAAATATGAATTTATAATCCAAACACTAATTGCAGTCAGGAAGCCAAACCTGGCATTTAATTGCCATTTGGTATTAAAAGTCACATTTGCAACAAGTGTCCTTACAAGGTAAAGTTGACCAAGTTCCCTTTTCCTTTGCCCCTGTGCAACCAAAACACTCCTTGGCCTTAAACCTTTGAGCTGGTGGTGGAAATGTGCTGTTGGGTGACCAGAGTAGCTCCATAGCAGCACATCATTGTAAATTACACATGGGAGTAATTCCTTCAGAAACCAGAAGTGGGTGGGAGCGGCAGAGCGGGGCTGACACAGCAACACGAGGGCGATTCACCCCCGTGAGGGGCTCATTCCTGGCAAAGAGGGGCACCACCCCCATTTGTGTTGAAAATAACTCTGTGACAATGACACTTCTTGAGCACAAGGCCTGACCCAGTGTCGGGGAGAGCGCAGGGACTGGGGGAACTGTGCTCCCCACAAGCCTGGGTTCGGCTGTGGGAGTCTTTGTGGTGCATCACACCAGTGGCACTGACCAGTACGTGCCATTAGCCCACCCACAGCATATCAGCAACATGAACCATCCTTCTCTGACCCTAAAGGACACTGCTGCCCTCCATGCTATCCCCAGTTCTGCCCTTTATAGATTAACATTCCATATTAAAAACCCCACTCTTCCTTCATGCTGTGCACAGGCTTCAGACTATCTCTTAACACTTATTCCTCTTCCCCTCATGCACCCTTCTCCTCACTGTGTCATGTCTGAAATTAATTTGTTCTCCTCCATCTCAAGCAGGGATCGTATCTTTTATCTGCATTGTGAAGTGCCCAAACAGCATAAAAATTGTATCTTTGGTGATGTCAAATAATAAATAATAACAGTAGGGCAGACTGGGAATACTTTGTCTGGGATAATGCATCCATGCTCTCTCTACCATGACCCTAATTCATCTGCATAAATTTCCAACATGTTTTTTATGCATTATGCTAACATTTTGACCACTAACCACAGGGTGAAGAAATGTGACATAGGAGCTGGTTTTCTGCAGCCAAAATTAGGTATCTCTAATTAAAAAAGAAAGAACGGGAAACTACTCCCCAAAACACATCTGTTCCTTTGAGTGGATCTATATTGCATCCCAGGTGGAGAACCCAGAGACCTGATTTACTCCATGAATGGTTCATGTCTTGTAGCAAGCAGATCCCAGGCAAGAGAATGGCCCTTCCTCTGACACTTTTGCATGAAGAGCTTCACAGATAGGTAAATTTTCAGTTATTTACAAATTAAAACTCTGTTATCTTGCTTCTATGTTATGAGAAGTGTTTTGGGGTCTGATGCCTCTATTGTGCACTGAAATAAGGGGCCAGTCCTTCATACCAGGCAGCAGGAGCTGTGCAAGGGCATCTTGCAAGGTTTGGACCTCAGGTTAAGGCTTCACCAAATCACGTCACCCCAACTGGAGAGCAGATGCTGCAGGTGGTACCCATGGTACCTGTCAAAGTTCCCAAACACAACCAAACTTTCTTCCCCATCTCTTTGCCATATATCTCCTGACTTTTTAATCCATATGCTTTCAGGCATGCACAGGGCAAATGCTTCACCCAGAAGACTGAATAAAGAATACCCAAGTAATTATATTACTTCTCTGCCATTGGATTCAATCTCACAAATGCAAAAAGAACATCTGAGAAGAGAAGATCCTGCCTGGCCTCTTCTTCTCCGTAGCAGGAGTACAAAAATCAAGTTCAGAGTCAGATTTACACGGTCTAAGGCCAACCTGTCTGCAGTTACAAGTTTTGCTACAGAAGAATGCCAGAAGAATTCTCTAAGCAGCAGAACAAAGAGGGAGAGAGACCTGAGCCAGTTCTGAAACAATTACATTACTTCAATTGAAGGAGTACTTGGGAAGACAATCACATGTGGGATGCATGAACATTCCTATTTCTTCTAGTTAAGTACTCCTGCTTTTCCCTCATCTTGTCACTGAATGCATTTCTACTCCTTTATAGCCAGCCAAGCTATAAAATTCAGCATGAGCTTGAAGTATACTACATGCTAATTTTGTATTGCCCTAATAATGCTCAGATTTACTGGGATCTATTCTCTCACTGATGCATATTTGTAAGTACTATTAACGTTAATGGGAGTTACCAACTAATTAGAAAGGAGAACAAAATCTAGGCTATAGGATGCAAATTAGAGTAGTGGTTGTGTCACTTATCTTCCCGCTGAGGAATTACAGAGTAGAGCAATATCAAGGACAGTGATTCTAAATTCTGTTGATTATTTGCCTTACATTTTACACCCTTGAACCCACAACAAAACAAAACACTCGAAGGGTAATATCCAGCCAGGTTATTAAAGTCTATTGCATAATCACAAAAATCTCTAAGCTAGTTCTCAAACTGAGAGAGAGAGACTTGAAAAGTCCTAATCTGGCTCACTTAAACACACTCGGCAGAGGACTGTTGCAAGGTGTAGCTAACAATTAATATTTTTAACAAGCTGGTCAAGAGAGTGTAGCTCAGTGAGTCTGTGTATTAAAAGGGCATTGTTAGCACACTGCTTGGCTTTTATGAGGTGAAACAATCCAAACCTACTTCAGTGCATGGAGTGGTTTGTAGAGGTTTTATTTTCATCCTTAAAGTCCAGGGTGGCTTTGGCATAATAAAGGTCATATCTCCTAATCATGGTAATGTTCACACACAGCAATATGAGCTCATTGCAGAGAGCTCCAGCACTCAGAAATCCCCGGTTAGAAGGTGTCACCGATTAAACTATCGCATTTCAAAGGCTTCCATACAGTAAATAGGAAAGAAAAGAAGAAAAGGAACCGTGGCCTTTTGTTATTCAAAAAGCTACGGAGAGCGATAATTAACCCATTTTTGTTGAGAAATCATTTGGACAAAAGTCAAGGGATTGCCACCCTGTCAATTGTTAAGTCTAGATAAGGACATTATATTCCACTGTACAAAGAGTGACTGAAGATAGTGAATAGAAAGTAGGCCACTACTATGACTTTCCCTAGTCCATCGAAAAAGAGGTCTATTTTTTTCCACAAAAGAGGTAATATAGTAAAAAATTCTCTTCCTACATTAAAAACATAACTACAGTGCTTGTTTTTGCATTTTGTTAAATATTCAAAGGTACCATGCAATTAGCATGTCATTAATGAATAATTAATTACTGCTAAAACAGCCTTCAGATTTTTTTGCAACTAAATTATTTAAAGAGCAAATATAACAATGGAATGCAACTCCCCCCTTTCCTTAACTCCGTATTTTCATCAGTGCCTTGGTTTGGAGATGAATTGGGGATTATTAACTAAAAGAAAAATTATATTTTGGAACACGAAAAGATTCCACTTTCCCTTCCTGTTCCTCTGCCCTCATCCCCTCAAAGGAACCCGAGGACAAGAAATGATGTAGTCCTTATTGGGACTGCTCAGAATGCATGAGTTAAAATATCCGAGATGTGCTTCAGAACACAAGATTTGTACATTTCCTGGGGAAAAAAAATCAAACAAACAAACCCCGAAAAATGTTGAAAACTAATCCTGCTAGCACTTTGCAGCAGTGAACCCCAAGTCTGAGCAAGTGCAGTGTATTTTTGTTGATCATTCGTCACTGGCTCTAATGACAGTTACTTTATTATTAAAATCTACCCCTCTATACAGCCAAGAGCTAAAGAGAAAGTAATTTGTTGCCACTTGCAGATATACATCAGTAGTAAGACGTTAGTTTATATTTATAAGCTGCACATCTGTGAATCAGTTGGCCTACCCATCTGTTAACTGCACCAGTAAACAGGGAGTCTGTGCGCCGCGGATCCCTGCATCCATCACAAATTCCTTCTTTAATTGTATGTTTATGCAACAAACCTCCACTTAAGTGTATTTGAGAATGTTTTGAACAGTGATAATTAGTTTTTATGACTCAATGCTACTCTTCCTAACACTGATTCAACACTACTATTTTAATAGAGACAGCACTTTTGTCTGACAGTGTCAAAGCAGGTTTTCTCCATGGAGCAGAATTTGTCCCTGCAAAGATACTCTGGAAAAACAAATCTCTTCCCAGTGTTCCCAAGCTACCATCACGGCATGCAAATGTGATTCTTCATCTTTTCATAAACTTTTCTTTTAGAAGTTGGTCCCTGAAATAAAATGCATTAAAAGCTATCAGCCCACCACAAAAAGTTGCAAAAGGGCTTGAATTGCAATGTTGGACACGCAATTATTAAGACACACCTAATGAGCATAGGAGACCACTCACCTGTTTAAACTTAAGATCCCTGCTTACATATATTGATTCCAAGTGCTGTTTCATTTCCAAGCAGATTTATGCTTGGGTACTTCACCTAATTTCTGTAAACAAAAAGCTAATGGAGAAAAAAAAAAAAAAGAGCCATAAAGTTATACCTCTTACTGTATCTCATTTTACTCAGGAAATACTGCATGCACCTTTTTGCATAATAGGGGATTTTCACCGTGGTTTTTTTGTAATGGCTTTACAGTGAAGTTGTGTACAATATGATGTTCAACTTCATAAAGCATTTAGTTACAGCATTGAGCTTGTTTGAGGAACTGAAAGCACACTTATCTATGTATCATTGTGCTGATGCAAATGGCAAAATTTTCCACATGATTAAACATCATTTTCTCAGGGTATTCTGTGTCCAACTGCCTGCTACTCAGTAAATGTTTGGATCAATGGATGGTTGATTCCAAGCCTTGCAAGCCTAAAATCCTCCCATATCTAAATAAACACATAGGTTTATTCAAGGCCAAAAAGAAAAAAAAAGGGCTCGGACAGGATCTGGAAGGAATCAGCTGGGTTAAAAAAAAATGCTAATTTTAAAAAAACACATATATGCTTGTGATATTTTAAACAGGTTACGTTTATGTGTATCTCTATTTACTCCTTACCAGGAAAGGGTTTCTCTTAGGGACTCTTGGAGCAGAAAGTGCCACCAGTGAATGGTGGAGCCCTGCAGAAAGTGCCATTGACTGACAGCAGTGACGCCCACTGGCACCGCCGGCCCCAGGAGCTGCCAGGAGCTCCCCTGGAGTTGGTCTTCAGCCACCAAGCTGCTCACAAGTCCAGCATCTGTTCTTTGCTTAACATGACTGGGAGCCGTATGGACACAGTCCTCCTCTCTCATTCCTGGGGGCAGATGCCAGCGTGGTCTTATGTCACTTCCAAGAGAAAAAGCCCTGACCTACACAGTGGCCATCAGACAAACCAGGATCTTAAGGAACAGCAGGCTTGGCAAACCATGATAACAATTTTTAGAGCATGTGGCAGCCCCAAGAGAAATTTCCCTCGGTAAGTATTGTTGTGATTTTGTGTGATTACAGATATGCAGAAAAGCCAGATCGAAATAAACTTACTGAGGGTATGCAAAAGTGAAGAGTGCAAAAAGAAGCAATCACTCTGTTCCCATCTCTTAAGTCCTCTGCTCCCAAATCCACCAGACCCATACACCACCAGTTTGGCTTGGCAGGGAACTGGAGCTCAGTGCTAAAAGTCATGCAGTCCCCAGCTTCTCTATGAAACTGATGACAAGGGCATCACATTGATGCTTCTGCCAGAACTGGCCAGAGTACAAAATCTCATTCCTGAGCAGATGTCAGGTAGGGCAAACATTCAATCTCCACAAGGCTTGGACAAAAATGTAGGACAGCAGCACAGAGGTGAAAGAGGTTTGGTGAAAAGAACAGATCCCAAGTCTCCAGCCAAAATATTTCAAAGCAACTTCTGCTGAGGAGACACAATCAGCAATTCCAGTGATAAAGAATGTCGGCTTCAGCACACACAAAAAACCTTCCACTAACATCTCCCAAATGGAAAAGATATTATAAACAACATTCACCTCACTCTCCTCCCTCCCTGTCACAGAAATGACCATGAATCTTTACTACATACCTTCAAAAACAGTCCTTTGCAGATGAAAAGAAATAAAATCTAACCTTAAGAAGTACATTCAGAGACCCCCTTTATGCCACCGCTCTGTGTTATGGAAAAATGAAGGTAAAAATCTGTTGAAAAACATTTCCCTGCTGTATTGTGATTGACATCTGACAGTGCTCAGTGGTGTCCTAACTTGGATGAATTTAAATGACAAGCTTTCCTTTATAAGTAACAGAGCTCCTTTTACAATAGAACAGCACGATTACTTCATGGAAAGGAAAAAAAGGAAGAATCAAAGTTTTTCTTCAAATCCCTGGGGGCACCCCTGACCTGTCACCAGGCTACGACCTTCCCTCGTTAATCTATGCAAATCGGATGACTCTAATTTGTGGCGCCGATTGCTTTGCCACACCTTTAAATTCAGAGATCAGCTACGGGATGATGGCTACATCACACAGAGTTCAGATCACCTTCATGTTGCCAACATTTTTAATGCCACGACAGATGACTTCCCCACCATTCTGGGACAAGGCAGTCCACGCAGCCCTCCAGACTACTTTTTGATTAACATCGAGACAAAAGGCAGTGGTGTTTTGCCTCCTCGTTTGTGATTAGCAGCATTGCTGCTGTAAGCATTCCTAAGCTAGAACCCCTGGGAAGAGTATCAGATCCCAGGTCAAGGCACAGACTGCCAATATCACGGCTTCCCTAACAGTCACCCAATCGCTTTCATGGACATGAAAAAAAAAAAAAAAAAAGGAGGGAAAAAAAAAGGTATTCACTGTAATAAGCACCGGTTCCAACTGAGAGATATTATGTCAAACTCTAAGGCCTGTTTCAAAACTTTCCCCATTCACGTAACTTAATACACTTTGTAAGCCAAAGAGGGCAATATCACAGAAGATGCTCTATGTTCACCTTCCACGTCACACAAAGGCCATGGAAGCTATTTTGTCTCGGTTCAGTGCAGTATGGGGGTTAAACTTTTTGCTTTAAATTGGGTTCTTGACAAGGGTACACTATTTTTTATTTAACCCTAGCCTAACTTATTTTATCCCTAGCTTTATCCCTTTTCTGCAGTGAGACTTTTGTCTTCACAGTGCTGAAAAAGTGGAGATCTTCATTTGTACTGGAAAACGTGTGAGTTATTTCTGTTATCCACATACACATCTTTCCATTCAGAAAGTTGTGAAACCCATTTTCCTGAAAACCCAAAAGCACATGGGAGTACAATGGATAGTAAAACATTCCAAGAATTTAATCCATGCCCTATGTGATCCATCTAACAATACACTCTGAGCAATGATCTTATTTGCTCATGCCTTGCAACTCTGACAACACTCAAACCTGTTAACCATCTTTCCAAACAAACTCTGAAGGTTGCCAGTTGTGACAGATTTGGACCAGTGTTGATGGTAACATGGGAGTTAGTTAAAGTGATTTGATAAGCTTGTAGCAGCTTGAGGGGCGGCGTCATTCCAAATAAGTAAACAACATTGTCAACAACATAGCCCATCAATAAATGCAGCCTCTATCTCACACAGTCATTATTAAAATAAAAAAAATATAATAATATAGAAAATCAGAAAGGAAGGCAGGCAGAC
>QWTY01022624.1:0-19475 GCA_008033365.1 Pseudorectes ferrugineus | reverse complement strand
TTGCAGAACAAAAAGCTATGTAAATTAGGGATCAACAAATGCCTCTTGGAAACATCGACCAAGTATAAAATGTTGTCAGTGTTATTACAAAAGTAAATGTCTCCTCCTGAAGAAGCTGCCACACAAAAACAGCAGCAGCATGATGTTGCAGTATTTGTACCTCTAGCAGAAATTCAGAATATCCCACTTACCCACGCTAACAAAGATTTCACATGCTGCATTGACTTAAATACGTGGGGCAAAATCCTGCCCTCATTGTCAGGAGGAAAAAAAATAATTGAGAGAAACTGCCTGAGGTGACAACAAGGAAATCAGAAAAAGGCTCCTTGCAAAGCCTTATCCCCAGCCTTTTCTATTTTGTGTAGGGAAATAAGAGGGGCAGTGGGGTTCCCCTTGGATCCCCCAACTCTCAGGAGGCTGGTGACCTGCTCAGCCCCCCCAAGCCAGGGCCCAACACACACTGCAGCAGCTGTAGTGCAGATTTACCACAGACAAAACAGAGAAAGTTAACATTTCTTCCTTCCCACGGGAAGATAAAACTTTCCATGCTATTAATGGGGTCAGAAAAAACCTGATTTTTAATATACCCAAGCCATGAAGCTTATTCAACTTGGTCTAACACCACTAATGAATCTTATAAAACATTTTATCTCCCCCGCCCATGTTCACAAACCACTCACATGAGGCTTGAAAATCACAATAATATCTTCCCAAAGTGCAGATATCACTCACACCATATGCAGCACAACTCTTTATTTTTCCCTATAAACTATTGGTTTCATTGAAACTCATTAGCATCACCTGTGTTAATTACACTAGCAAACCAATCAACAGCTCCTTCTTAATTAGGTTTTCTTTATTAAAGCCGGAAATTACCAAGGAGACAAAAGTCAACTGGGGAAATTATGTGAAAAGGAGTGTTTATGCCAAATTACCATACAAAATATAATAAGGAAAGGAAACTCAGTTTGTTTACAGGAATAACAAACAATATTAATTTTCAAGGTCACTGGCACAATTATTAATTACCTGCCTTACATTTTATTGTGATAGTTTAGTCTGCAGAGGCAGGAGTAGCTTATAAAAAACCCCTTGGAGTGTGGCTGCTCTGCATTTCAGCTGCCGCGGTCGCTGCCGATGACGCGAGCGGTGTTTTAGGAAGTTACTTTCATGAGCATTTCCCAGATGGGTTGGCGCGATGGAAACTCTGTCAGGTACATAAAAAGCTTTGTGGTTTGACTGCTGCCTCCCTCAGAGAGGTCCCATGGGAAGGGAGAATGCAGCCAGTGAAATCCAGGTCACCCATTCCCGGTGGAAGGCGTTTTGGGGTCCAAGAACAAACCATGAGAAGTGCTCCTGCTACTGATCCTTAGCCCTCAAAGAGATGCTATTCCCCATCCTTAACACCCCCTGATACCAGTTAAAATGACTCCCGCAGCTCCAGGGAACCAGAGCTGGCATGGGCTGAAACAAACCCCGCTCAGCATAACTGGTTTTATGATGTTCGGTGGGGAACACAGTCAAATTGACCCTTCTGCAGAGGAAATCTGCTGGCATACCCAGCTTCTTCCCCTCCGCTGCCTGGAAAATGCTACCAGGCCTCGTTTGTGGGTCCAAAGCCAGACTCAACAGCCTCCTGCTCAGTCTGGTTGGCATTGGGTTGATGCCAAGATGAGGTCAGGGTGCTGGGCCACAGAGCAAATGCTGTGGCTGTTACTGTAGGAAGTTTGCCAGATGCTTTCTCTGCCCGTGCCCACCTACCACGAGAGTCCCTTTTGAGTGTTCTTTACCACACTGTGCCTTCTTTTCAATTTCCTATGTGCCCACAGAAACACAGGCTCACACATTGCTGCAGCTTCTCTGCAGCTCCACAGCTCTACCAGGGCGCCCAAAGAATCCTTAGATAGCACCACCAAAGCAGTTGTCTCCAAATTAACCACCTGGCAACACAGACTGAATTTTCAGCTGACCAATATGAAAGTCAGAGCTTGAGCTCTGCATCCCTGACCAAATCTGTCAAAGGAACCTACTGAAATAAATAAGCCATTCAGCAGATTATCTCCTGTTAATTTACCTGGAAATCCACCTCTACAATTGATTATTTCAAAGTTACTCACTGTGCTGCTCAACAGTTCAGTTTAGCTTTCCAAAAATGAACTGACTGTTCCAGCCTTGCACTGGTTGATATATCCACAGCTTTACAGAACTTCATTTTGGAAACTCCTTTCTAATTCCATAAAAAATCAGAGCCTGCATCCTCCTCCTCCTCATGTTTCCTAAGTGGCTGTGAACAGGTCCTTTTGAAGCTGACAGCAGTTCGTTCAAGTAACTTGCACACAGGCTGCTCTTACGTCAGATGTTTTTTCTGTTGTTTTGTTATTTCTTCTACACTGATTGGAAAACTGTATCTAATTTTTAATTAAACCTTTGTATTCTGTTCTAGTATTTTGGCGCCTGCATCCTTAGGTAATCACCCATCAGTTCTTTTCAGTCCTGCTAACACTTGCATTTGGAAAGAATAATATTTGGTAGTTTTACAAATATCCAACATCCTTGAAAAAAACTTGTAAAAGAAACTAGTTGTCTTCTTAGAACAACTCTGCCTTAACCCAGTAATCAATTATACCATCAACGTCTCAGTCTGCAATAAGTCCATTTATTAACTTCAAATTCCCATACCTTAGCTTTATTGCACACATCTATTACATAATGGGCAATCATCTCATTTCACACACAGTTGCTTGTAAACTAAGGTAATGTGGTTTTCCCCTGAGTTATTCTTGTATGGATTATGGGGTTTCTCTGTATTTTTTCGTGTGTTGATCTTACACTTTGCAGTCCTTGTTATGGCACCAGGGAAGATGCAGCAGTCACCAGTGCCAGGACACCTGCAGCATCTGCTCTCTGCTTGGAAAGCATCTGCCACGCTGGGACCTCAATGCTCATCTGGGCTCCCAAGGGTGACCATAGTACAAATATTTCACTTTCTCCAACTTCTTTGCAAATTCCACTTCATTCCATCAAAATTTGGAAGCATTACCGCCCCTTCTCTCCAGCTCTGCAAGGACTTGTTCCAAACTGACAGTTCCTTTGATCCTTTCCCTTTGTTTCCTCACTAAAATAGATAATGAAGATGTGACACAGATTCAAGAGGGCTGGTGAGACACTGGATTACCTCCTAACCTCAGCCAGCTGAAGGAGGAAAGAAAATGGTTATACAAAGATCCAGCTCTGACTCTCCAGAAAACCCTGTCTAAACCATAGTGCTCACCCAGGGGAATGGGGAGGACTGGGAGGGAAGGGGCTTCCCTGAAGGTCTCTGCATAATTGAGGACATCTCACACAGTCCTTGGCAGGAGTTTCCTCCTCTCCCCACTGCCTGGGAGCATTTCCCCTCAGCTCACCTCAGTCTCTCCCCTGACACACTGACTCTAATGAAAGCAACACCTAGAATCTGCATTCAAATCACATTTTCTGGTTCAGTCAGAAGAAATATCCATCCCTGCTTTGATCTTCACAACGGGCTGCTGGAGAAGAGGCACCCTCCAGTCATTCCCTGAATCTTCCTGGATTTCAGAGTACAAGAATAACATGGTCTGCATACGCCAAGGAACTGCTGGAGGAGCCCCCCAGGTGAACATCCAAACTCTGGAAAAAGTTATGGGGGCTCTCCACACCCCATCTTATGAGGGAATAATTTGTCAGTGCAGAGAAATCCCTACTCGGCCTCTTCCACTCCAGGAATGCCAAAAATAATCTGGAGATGTTGCCTATGACATCACCTGCTGTACCAAGCCCTTGCAAGGTAGGTAATGTCATGGAATGGGACAAGACTGTCCCAAAAAAAGAGTGGATGGTTTTAGAAAATCATATTGCACACTAAAGGTGGAGCTTCCAATCTGTGTATCATTAAAGCCAGACTATCATATTCTGTTTTAAAAAGAGATAGGCATGTGAAAATGTTCATTTCTTTTGTATTAAGAGGGGAAAATAGCCCAGGAAAAAAGAAAATCCCCTATGCTAGAAATGCATCACAGTTGCAACAATTCAAGAATGAGTATTTAAAAGACAATTTTTTGAAGAAGTATATGATTTCCCTGATAAACCATAATGGCTCTTTAGAACCCATCATGGTCTACTATAAAAAAAAAAATCATATTTAAAACACTTCTAAAATACGTGTTATAAAGATTTTTTTTTAAATGAAAATTATTTACCCAGAAGACCATAATGGTTCTGAAATGTACTTTGTAAATCTGTATTCAGGGACTTTTTTTGTTAAAAAGGATTTTTTTTTTCTTGGCCCAAGAGATCTTGAACAGCTTCTATGGAACTATCAGGATTTATTGTTTTAATAGGGCTGAAATGAAGTTTGGAACATGCACGTACAGCAGCAGTGTTTTTCAGACAAAAATGAGACAGAGGAAAAAGAAAAAAACACAGTAGAAGTGGAAGGAGGAAAGGAAATGGAAGAGGGAGACGAGGGGAAGGAAGACTGCCCACACAACTAAGATGCTGAGGCACAGAAGAGCCACAGTCATGGTAGCAGATGCAGAGAGGGGGAGGTCTAGAATTTCCAGGAAATCGGGGGGAGAAAGTATTTCTCAGCTCAAGGGAAAGCACTGCTCCCACAGACTGCAGCATTGCAACGTGCCAGCTCTGAAGGAAATAAAGCGAAAGAAAGGAAACATTGATTTGGGTGAGCAGGAGCTGCAGAGCTGACAGCAACCCCGGGTAAATACTGGAAATGCTTCTACAGCAGCATCCTGGGGTTCAGCAGCACGGGCTGTTTACAGAGCTGCTCCTCAGTGCCCATCAGGCAAACCCAGCCCACACACTGGTCCTGACCACAGAGAAACAACGTGAGAGGAGAAATGGGAACAGCCAGAGTGAAGCAGCATGGCCAACATCCCACTTGTGCCCGAGCAAAACCATCAGAAGCCACCTCAGAGCCACACGGGGTGGGTGGAGAGCCAAGGCTGCCCATCCATGTCAGCAGGAAGGGTCCGGTTCTCACTCTTCAGAGACATCCTCCAGCTGATAAAGAACAATTATAACACTTCCCTGGTGCCTCAGAGTGCAGTGCCAGAGACATGAACCAATCCATCTTCCAAGGCAAACCCTCAGGAGGGAATTGGGAAGGGGATAAAGACCCTCAGTGAACAACCAGCTGTGGCTGCACAAAACAACCTGCAGCAAATAGCAAGTTCTACACGTGTGCACAAACACACCAGCACATACACACACATCAGCATTTCCAGGAGCCACAGTCAGTGCTGCCACATGACTCTGAGGCACTACTTTTGATTTTTGTTATCCCAGCACTTTAACTCTCACTTGAGAAGGAAATACTGTACCTGGAATGATACTCTGGGACCAGGAGCCAACTATTTCAGTACAGGTGTATCAGACTCTGCTCGAAACAGTCCTCATTCAATGCAGCCTTTCAGTGGCAAAACCAGCTTTGCTCTGTTAGAAACGTCAGAAACTAAAACTCCCAGGAGCTGCTGGCCTGCACCATGCAAAGCTCCACAGCTCAGCCCCACCAAGGTAATTCTTGAGCTGCAGGTGGAAAGTGCCCACAGTTGCCTGTGACTAGAGCAGAGTCTCAGCCTCTGAACCCACTCTAGGTCAATTCTAAAATGTTAGCTGCCATCATTGCTTATTTTTCCTTAATAATTGGAAATAAGTACCAATTAAAAGCCAGCAAACAGGGTTTGTCCAGAGTCATGTAAATACATCATCAAATCACAATGTCTGATGACACTGCAAAGGGCATTAGTTTAACTAAACAAATGCCTAATACAACACATTTAAATCATTTTAGTCTATGTCTAAAAGATATTTAGAGAGAAAGACAGGACAGTTCTTGAACTTTTTTATGCAATACATGATACCTTCTGAGTTAGATATCCATAACTCACTGTATTAAGAATTTCTGTGTCTGATCCTCTTTTGATGTTCGTGTATTGCCACAGGAGAGAAGGAAGTCTACACTGGTAGAAATGACCCTGCTGGAGTCAGTGAAAATGTGTTCTCACAGGAGGAGTCCAGTTTGTCCTCCCCAGAGAGGCTCTGGTGGTATTTTACAGGCTGGATGTAGCAATGAAAGGGTGGTTTTCCCTGGTGGGTGCCAAGCAGAAGCTCAGACTCATCACCTGTGTTCTCTTTGGACTGCAATTCCCTGCATCTACATGAGGATAACTGGTGTTAGTGGGTGAAGCTGGGAGAGCTCTGCACCTGGAGGCCCTCACTCCTCGGGGAATGGGGGATACACGTCTGTGGAGAGGAGACTTCTTTGGCCACTTGCAGCCGATCTGCCTTAAACTCACAAAGGATAACTTTTGTCACCAGTCTTCCCCGTAACACTTCAAGAGCTTAAAATACACTTTGAGGAAGGTTTCAAACAGTTTTTTCCCCTCAAATCTGTCTACGCTTATTCACCGTGGATTCCAGAGGGATGACCTGGATTTCCTTGCACACTCTAAAACCAAATTATATCAGTCCCAATTAGGTCATCTGCTAGCTGCACCTGCAGCTCAGGACTGCAAAATTCCTCCCCCTGTGTATCTCCCTACAGTTCAGACAGGGCAGGGAAGCCTTCTGTGTTAGAATAACTACTATAAAACCATATAACACAGCCTAAAAATACAATTATAATTGCAACGCCAAAAGCAAGCCAGTCAATATCTTCAAGATTCTAATAGTTTCAAGCACTATTACCTTAACGGTCTCACATCACAGTACTGATTAAAGAAACATTTTGTCTTTTTATCTGTATTCAATGGAGAGCGTAATCACTGGAGTGTAGAGAGCTAAAATATTTATTAGGAAGTATACAGCTCGGGTCAGGCAGCGAACGGCAACGTTCAAGCAACGAGCTGCAGCCCAGCTTGGAGTCTAAATCACAGATCCCATCCCATCATCTCCTTGGGATCATCTGCTGCACACAGGACAAGCTTTGGAGTGAGTTCTGCTCCTGCTCTGCCCCTCTGAAAAACCTCACAGGAAGATCCCCCTCAGGAGCTTTAATGGGCAGCATCACTCAAGGAACAGGTATTTCTATTCAGCTAAGTCAACGAGACCTACAGATGGAGGTGGGATACAAATCAGCTTCAAGTATGGAAAATACATGTTTGGGGGCCGTTTTTCAAAAGTAAACGAGCAAATTTGCCTTCACTGATAGTAGCACTGTTCTTTATCTAGAATTAAGGCGAAAAAAAAAATTAAAGAGGCTAAGCCCCAATTCTTGTCCTGATAAATTTGTTTTCTCTTTTTGCCTAATTGCTTAACAATAAATCCACACACACTCTATTATCCATAGCCTACTGCAATATTCCTCAGGGCACATGATCAGCAATCAGAAAGCTTGAAAAATGGCCAACATAATCCTAAATATCCCAGCGTATTACCAAATCAGTATTTCAAATTTAGTGGACATACTCAGATATGTTTTCCTCTCCGCAAGAGGCATCATGTAAGTGGCAAACAAGATACAGAAGATCGATTATTTAGCATAATTGCACAAACTAATTGTATGGATTTTAAATGGAACAGGAGGAGAAAGATTAAAATCATACAGCACAGCAGTATACTTTCACAGAGTGCATGAAATAGATTTTCCCCAATTAGCGGAACAATGGAAATATTTACTGTCAATCCAGTGAAGATATTCTGAAACAAGAGTCAAACAACATCCAGATCTGCACAGGGCAGGAGTAAATAATTTCATCATTGATGGGGAAAACAACCCAAACAACCCAAAGCATCGAAAACTTACACATTCTACTCAAAAAGCCATGTTCCTGTGGTGCTGCTTCATTTCAGAACCACATTTGGGGACTTTATGAACAGCCTGTGCTGACTTCCCAAAGGAAGCACCACATCCATGCGAGCAGGCGAGTTTTAGACCCATCTGAGCACACAGCACCTTTCACCACGGCTCACCAAAACCTGGACCACTCCAGTACATCCTGCAGATCAACCACGGGAGCGGAGGGAGCTCTCCTGTCTCAAAAATTAAGTGCAAGCGCTAACCTTGTCATATTCCCCGGGCAGACAAAGGCAGCGCGGCTCCGCTCAGCCGTACCACGGGTTAACTGGCATTTCTAATACTTTTCACCTAGGCCGGCTTGACAGATGCCTAACCTTCGCCGGGAGTGGAGACAGCCTGATGGGCCCTGGCCATACAGGGGGAAAATTTTTGATGCTTCCCACTTATGACATGATTGATTTTCTTTCAGCGGCCCTTCACTTTTGGCTGTGGCGAGGGCTGCCTGCCCGAGCCCCCGCGCGCCCTGACCTCGACATATGGCCGCTGTGAGGCTGAAAACTGATGACGGCAGAAACCTAAAAAATCAATAGGCCCTGTCAGTCAGTGGGGAGGCGAATGTCTCTTAAAAACCCAATCACGACATGTACTTGCTGCATGGTGCGGATCCACTGCACACTTGAGAACACACTGAATTTCCCGGGGTTTTTATTTTTTTTTTTTTTTTTTTTTTTTTTAAACTTCTGTGTTAACACACCATTTACCTATTTATTCCTTAACCTTTTACACAGGAAGAAAGCGCATGAATCTTGTTAGGGTAGAATCTCCACAATATTAACTAGAAGAAAAAAAAAAAATAAAATCCCTGGAAACTCTCTGGGAATAGTATGAAATAAATAAAGAGCACCTTTCCGTTGCCAATATAAACACTGACATCATTATTTTTGACATTATCTGGAAAGAATTTAGATATAAGGACTTCTAGAGTCTAAAAACATATGAGTATGAAACTGTTTTAATTTTCATTGCAGGGGGTGAAGTATTGTTTTGGTTTGTTTTGATTTTTTAACTTAGTTTTTAAAATATGTAAGAAAAGCTGAATTCACGATTGGTTCTACACTTCATAGTTCTCGTCATCTTCTGTGTGCAGTGAAGAAAGGAAATTATTAGGCCCACTGAAACCAGCTGGAGATGTTGGTGCTCTGTAAACTGCACTGAGCCATTTGTATCCTGCAGGATTGGGCCAACAACATCCAACTGATCCCTCTGCTCTTGCCAGCTCAGGAAACAAAGACATTTTACAAGACAGAGATAAGCAATATAGCATACAGTGATTCCATTTACATATTTTGCCCCAAAACAGTCTTCCAGAACCCCGATGAAAAGCAAACAAACAAAAATCAAACCACAATTAGAACCATAACTGTAAACCATGGATAGGCCCCATTATACTTTATCACCTCCATCAAGAGTGCAAATCCCAAACAAGGAATGCCTCTGAGTGATTTACCTAACCTGGCTGAAATTTTAGAGAGAGAGGCTTTATTTGAAAACCATATCTTCATGCAGGAAAAACAAAAAAAAAGAAAACTGTAAAGAGATGTTGGCTGAGAAATCAATGCATTACCAGGATGCGTTTTAGAAATCCATCAAAAGTAAGGAAGATTTTTAAAAAATATTCGTCGCACAAATAAACAAAACCTAATGCCGAATTCCCAAATTAAGACCAATTAAAGCTTTCTTTATGACTACAAACCTGACAAGCTTACAATTTCGCCCTGTTGCAGTGGGGTGTGTGTGTGTTTTAATGTAATATTAATGAGCCAGGATGGAGGGTCATAAAAAGTGATAGGTTTTTGCGATGGTAAATTATAAATCGGTATTGATTTTTCCCGGCACTAATGCAGCCAGCTTATTGTAAGACACCACAGGCAAAGTGCACTTTATCAGATTAGACTGGAGCCTGGTATCAAATATACATGAGAAAAAGGATGCATTTGTGACTTAGACTAGACTTTTTTTTAATGATACATGAAATTTTTAAGGAAAAAAGTCTCAGAATATTAAGAAATTAAATACCATTTTAAAAGATCCCAGATGGTAGCAAATAGATATTAATGTCACATTAGGGTAATTTGTTTTTACACTGATGGAATATAGGAATATAGGAACAAGTACGTGAACTAAATCCTGCTCAGATTTAACCATGTGCTTAATCAGTCCAATTTATGATCATCCCAACTGTTCATGAGAAAAGTTTCTCATTTGCATAAAATGCCTGAAGAATCAGGCCCTACATCTGCTCATACGTATGTGTGATATCAAGTCACACATAGAGACCTATTCACTGAATATGGATCCTGTGTGAGGGACTTTTTACATCCTACACTGCTTTGAAGAAGTTGTTTTTCCCCCGGACCTCGTACCACCCCACCATGCCAGCCAAAGACTATGAAAGAGCTTTTCCTTGTAGTACTTTTATTGCTTAAATACTGTGAAGCTTTTCTTTCCCTTTCATCTCAAAAACGCATTGGGAGTTGGCCGTGCAGTAAAACTGGGCGTTATTTTTAAAATCAGCTCTGCTTTTCATCTCCTGACCTTCCCGCAGTCAGGATTTCCTCATTAAAACATTTCAGTGACGTGGATAATTGACCAAAAAAAAAAAAAAAATTGAGAGGGAGAAAGAGAAAACAACAACAAAAATAAAAACCACCGTTGTTTCCTGCAAATTTGCTCTGGATGGGCAGCAAACCAGCACCCCTTTCTCTGCACCCAAGAAGGGAAGGGAAAACTTTGCACAAAGGCACATGCCCACATTCCCAAGCGTGTTCCAGGGATTCCGCCATCCCTCAGTGGTCTCTGCCATCCCTTCCTGGTGGCTCCAGACTCTCCCGATGCCCTCAGCCCTCCTCCTCTGGCCTCAAAGGTCCTGCCAGCCTCCCAGAGCAGAGCTGGCCCCCAGCTCCTGCTGCCTCGCTGGCCCGAGCAGCCTGTGTGAAAAACTCCATATTTTTCCCCAAACCCGTATGTTCCTTGACAGGTTGTTAACAAACAGCCCCACACAGGCTGCCTGCAAAGGACCTGAAGTGAAGTGTGAACCCAAATACGTAACAGCGGGAAGGAGGAGGGGAGGATGGAGGGGAAGGGGCTGGGCTGCATTTGGGGGTATTTTCCACAGGGAAGAAGGTGTGGGATTGGAGAGACAGGGATGCTCAGGGGCATCTAAACCCCTTGGGAGGTTTAAACAAAGGAGAATTGAAGACAATCCTTTATGTTTCACATAAAGGGGCAGGAGGCCAAGGAGGCCTCACGCTGGGCACTGAGTAGGGGTCTTGGTGCTGGGGACACAGGGAGAAGGAAGGTGTTCCCATTCCCCATATCCCTGTGCCACCCCCCACCAGACTGCCCCACCAGAGCACCAGCTTTCAGCCTTTTTGTATTTTAGCCACAGAAATTAACTCTTGGCATTGCCCTCTCAAAACCTTTCTGAAGCTATTTACCTTCCTGTATTCAGTCTTATTATTATTATAAGCAAAGTAAGAGAGATGAGAAACTGGGAGAGGGGAGGGAGGGGATGCTGCTTTTTTCTTTCTAATAAACACATACAAATACGCCCAAACAAGCCCAAAACACCAAGACTTCCTCACTGCCAGCCCAGCTGGCCCCTCAATCTGTGTCCAGCCACACTGATGGCCACGATTGTGGCTTACTAGAGCTGACCTAGCTGACCACAGGCCCTCAACACCACAGAGCGAGCCCACAGCAAGTTACAGGATCTTACAGAAGCCTTACTTGGGATTAAAACAACAGAGAAACTCAAACACAACCAGTCTCATTAGCAAATTGCCAGCAACCCTGCTCGTCTTGCAATGATGCATTAGATCACAGGATAAAAATCCATTTCTCAGACAAAATTCCTATAAACTTCAATGGAAATTTTGTCCGTCTTGGGACCAACGGGGCTTTTGCCTTGCAACTTTTCATACGCTGAAAGTAATAAGAGGAAACTTTTCTTTTTTGACAAGACCTCATCAGGTAAAACCTAATAAAGCTAAAAAGGAAATTAGAAAAATGAAAGGTTATTCCCAGAGCAGTCTGATCCTGCCTCAGCCAAAGCCAACGTTGGAGACGCCTTCATCCTGAAGGAGCCAGATTCCCACTGGCACATCCCCCCAGGCACGAGGGTGTGACAAACCAAGGGGCACATCAGGAGTGTCCCACCAGACTGAACAGGATGAGAAAACACAGCCTCAAATGTGGCCCAGGGAAAGAGAAGCCCCCTCCAGTGCCTCAGTGCAAACTCACTGTGCTCCCAGTCAAAGCAGCGCTTTTAAAGTGATTGCTATAAATGTTATTAAAGTGAAACAAGCCACTTTTTAAATGTATGCTAATTCCACTTTATTAGTGATGCCAAAGTCCTCATTTACATTTTTTCATAAAAATTACGCAGATTTTTTTGCTGCTTTAGGGATAAGACTAATAAACAAATACATAAATTAGTATATTTTAATTAAATGTTATCCCACCAAGTAATATTGTATCCCATTGTCTAAAACAAACAAACAAAATCTATAAAGCACCTCTAACGTGAAAATTTGTGTTGTATTAAAATATTAGAACTCATTAAAAACTAATTTAAAAAATCACTTTACCTAACAATCATAAAAATTTTGAATTCCATACTCCAATATGTGTTACTTGTTTTGGTCCAGGAGATTATCACTGCAGCAAGCATCACTATTAGAATATACATGTGTTAGAGGCATCACAATGCCCCCAGATCCCCTCAGAAAATAACAAAGTCAAGTACTACCTACAAATGTATCACTATTTCTATATTAAATACTGCATTATTTCTATTCTGTAACCTCACAGCCTGCACACAGCCCACGCAGGCACATTTGTTACCTTGCTTTCAGGCCCATATATCCCACCTGAGCATGTAAAAAATATATGTATTTTGGGATGGGCTATGGCATGACATTGGCACTTTAAAATGTCACTCAGAGTACAATAAAAGGGGCAGGTTATGGAATTCTGGAGCTGGAAGGGAAAGTCCAGCAGGCAGAAAACAATCACATCTTAATTCAACATTTTAAAGCATCTGCAGAAATAGCTTGAGTATTAAAAAAAAAAAAAAATAAAATGTGCATTAGAACATATTCACCTCATTAGAAGGTTTTCCATAACCCTGCTTTACCTCAGATGGGACAAATAGACCTCGGCTCTGCATTTTCATTACTCTCCATCCTCCACTGTAATTTTTTCTAAATGTGAGATTATTGCTTTTCAAGGCAGGAATTTAAATGAAACAAGCACTCTATTTGGCATTTTCACTGAAAAAGCTTTGTCTCCCACTTGGTTATGTTTCCTGGAAATTGAAAGATTTTTTTAAAAAGTGAAAAGAAAAGGAACCAAAAGGAAACAAGAGGAGTTTTTGTGTATACAAATGCACTTTCTGAAAAGGTACAATCATTTATTGGCCTTCCTGAGAGTGTAATTGACTGCATATTCCTGTTAAGACTATCTGGCACTATAACCTCAGCTGCTCCAAGGCCATCCCGTCAGGTATCTGATTCCAATATCAGTGAGAGATTCCAGCTGCACGGATGGGGAGTAATGGGACGAAGCTGAAGTAATTAAGCAGCAAGTTTGAAGATTACCCATCTTCAGTGCCCTTCGAAGGCACACATCATGACCGGGTTTCTGCAACATGGAGCAGCACCTGCCATCCAGGACAGGGGTGGGAGGACTGAGACTCCCACCAAGGTGAACCTTGTTGGATGATCCAAAGGAATTGTGTACAGAGAATCTCAGATCATGCAAATATGTTGTTTTTCTCCTTTAAACTCAGGGGTTTCTTATCTGCCCCAAAAGAGGGTTTTCCTGCAGCTTAAACTCCCTGAATCCTCCTCATTTGATCAGATGTCAAATATTTTCATGAGGGAATTTTGGTTTCGGGAGATACAACCAACAAATGAAAATCTCCAGTGTCCAGTTCTCTGCCAAATAGTAACCAAAAAAGAAAAAAAGCTTTCTCCTGAACTTGCCCAGGCACTTTAAAGGCTTTAAAACTATTTTCAAAGTGTTCTTTTTAACCCGGTAAGGCTCATAAGCCCCTGTAAGATTAGCCTTAATGTGGAGAAATGACTCATCTGCAGTGACATCAGAGAGAGGACATTGGGCTCTCTCCCTTTACACCCAGCCTTATCATCCCCCTTGCCTCACCCCAAGTCTTCCCCATAAATATTTAAACAAGGAGCAAAGTGATATATTGCAGATATCATATTCAAACCTGCCTAAGTGACTCGCTTCAATCCAAGATCCGTGAGCGCATTTAGAGACCTCAACTTCAGTTTAGACACTTAACTTTCCTTTCAAAGCAATGGGAAAGCAGGCTCCTACAGAGCAGAAAGATCCTCGTATTTTTGTGACTCTGGCATTAGGTTACTCACAAACAGGGCATTCAGCATCCCATCCATCATCTCTGGAGCTGGGAACAGATGGACAGAGGAGGTGTAGCTGCCTGGTAAAGCAGGGCTGGGAGAAGCTCAGCCCCAAACATCTGATGCTACTGAAAGCCTGCCCCTGTGGTAGTGACTCCTGAATTTCCTCTCCCTAAATGCAGTGCAGCTGGATCAGCAGCCACACAGCTGTCTGGCATCAAAACCGCCCCCCACAGCTCCTCAGGGTGGAAATCCTGGATCAGCACAACACTGCTCCACACATTTTTATGTGGAGGAACTCCGAAGGGATGCGCTGCTTCTCGCAGCACTGACTCCAAGGTGGCCAAGTCCCCTCAAAGCCCTGTGAAACTTAGAGTAAGAACGAGGATTGACAGATTCTTGCTGGTAATTATGAGTTATCCCCCATTTTGTGCACAGATTTCATGCTGGCAATCCCTCTTTCCTCTGCCTCTGTCCATGAGGCGTGGCTTCGGCCACAGACAAGGCAAGAAGAAGGAAAAGGCTCTGGCTCTGCCATTGCCACCAACACGTCACAAACTTCCTGAACACAGAGCAAATGCTCAAAGCTAGATATCCAAGCCAGATATCCAATCCAATACACTTTTCCCAAGCACATTCACACCCACAGCTGTGCTTGTTTATGGGTAGAAGATTCCCAAATATTCTTATGTATTGTGCTACAGCACCATTGACCCCCTGGTTAACAGGTGGGACCGTGTATCACCTCCAGCATTCCCAACAGACACCAGTATGACAGATTTCACCTCAATCCTTCCTGGCACTCCACAAGCAAACCAAAACACAGACTTTATATTCACCAAAATCCTCTCCATTGTACAATAAAGTGAACTCATAAAGTCTCATGAGCACCTAACAATCAATGACGAGCACTAAGCAGGCCACCTGTGTGGAGTTTCAGCAAAAACTCTCATTGCTTCTCTCACCCTCCCTTGGCTTCAGTGGAATAATTTGTGCGCTGGGTGCTTGCTGGGACACCATGCTCAGCTGTGCTTGTCATCAGTCCCAGACACCAAATCTCAGTGCCAAGGGTTTACCTTGAACCTAGAAAAATGGATGATTAAACCAGCCCCTTCACCCAGAATCATTATGTTAACCTGAGATTTTTTAAGGAGAAAATAAGTAGGTTTAGGCTTTCTGGACTACCCATCAGGACTGCAGGCTGCCTCAGCAGAGTCCAATGTCCTGACATCCTTCTGACTCGAAAACCAAGACACCAGACTCACAGCAGAACATAAACAGGCAGCTACTCCAGCAAAGGGAGCATTTCTCTTGCCATCAGCATGGTGCTGATTTTGTAATCAGTCTGGGAGGTTTATTTTTAACTGCTGCACCAAGGTTTTACAGAGACACGATTGTTCTTTTGAAACCTTGCTAATAGGGCCGATCAGTAATACCAGCACTACACAGAGAGCAGGAAAGCACAGCATAATGAAACTGCACCAGGAGAAACTACGAGCAAGATATTCTTTCTATAAAAAGCATTTTTAATAAAACATGCAATGGCTCCAGAAACTGCTCATCATATTCTGATGAAGAGAACTGGTGCTGCAATCGGTGAGTGCTCAAAGCCTCCCCATGTCCTCTGGGCCCCCATGTGCTGTTCTTCCCCTTTGAGAGACCTCAGCTGGCAACGTGAGGATGGGGATTTTTCCAAGCTACTTTCACGTTGACCGCACACTTCATAACACTCAGAGCCTATTCCAAAGAATAAAGTGAGTAGAGATGCTCCTTCAATGCCTCTTAGGTTGATGTGATACAATACAGATGCATTTAGGTATTCTGTGCAGATTGCCACGATTTAAAAATTCAGTACCATTACCAGAAATCCAACTGTGGATCTCCAAAATTTGCATACATCCCCTGAAAAATGTTATTTCCCAAGCACGCTACCTAAAAGCTTATTTACATAGGCAGTTATTGATACATGCATACAAAAGGCACAGCCAAAAAGTGAATACAGATTTTTATGAGGGTGTGATCATTTGAGAAAAGTCTATAATTTCTCTTTCTGAGAAGTTTATTGTTGAGGACCTACTTAAAAATTGAGATTGTTTTTCCTGTTGTTCCTTAAAATACATAGAAAAAGCTAATTGTGCAAGATAGGGTTCTCTGATGTGAGCAAATTAATAGCATGGATCAGTTGGTCAAAAGGCATCTGAGAAGCCCTTTTGTCCAGCCTGTGGGCTTTTTGGGGTGAGAATGATCTAAATAAACCACACTTCCAAATTATCTCTGGGAAGTAAGAAACAAGGTAAAGCAGCCCATTGCCATTCTGACCAAGCTCCAGAGGTGTTTGTAAGTGACAGGGTGCTCTTCCTCCCAAGCCAAAAAATTTGCACTTGGACTCCTACAAGTAATTTTGCCCCATGAAGTTTCTAAATGTTCTAAAGCTTGATCTCAGTCTTTCTAATAATTTAAGAAACTTGTGTATATATGGCTCAGCTCCTATTCCTGAACCATTTTAACAATTTAAACAATTTTTTTTCCTTGTTACCATTGTCTAGTGTTACCTCAACAGAATAGTCTTTGCTGCTACTTCAACAGGAGTTTAAAATGCATTAAAAAATATTTTTTAGAAGTTTAAAAAGTATTAAACCCCTTTGTAGCCACAGTGCACAATCCAAATCCCTTGCCAGATTTGGCATATATTTCTAGGTACTTGTCTGACCCTCCCTGCTGAGCCAAGCAAGCACTTCACAGTGATTAGTGGATTTTAACCTCTCAACAATGAGGTGGAGACACAAAACACTTTAAATGACTTGCCCACGTCCATGCCAGGAGCCTGTGGCAGAGCAGTGAGTCACAGCAGGACAGATACATTCACTGTGCTGTGACCCAGCCATAAAAGCAATGTTTCTTGTCACTGAATTAAGATTTTTCTTTCAATTTATATTGGGAGGGGTCAAGAAAGAAATGTTATTATTTAACACAAT
Source organism: Pseudorectes ferrugineus (assembly GCA_008033365.1). Taxonomy (NCBI): domain Eukaryota; kingdom Metazoa; phylum Chordata; class Aves; order Passeriformes; genus Pseudorectes; species Pseudorectes ferrugineus. Next base: position 2,283 of record QWTY01022624.1, on the reverse strand, counting down.
TGTAAAAGGGCACAGTCAGTGACCCCAAATGTTGGGGTTTTTTTCTTAACTCAGTAGATTTTAAATCTGTATTTATATATAGAAGAAATCATAACAGATATAATCCATTTTAAAAACACCCTGTATTTGCCACTGCTGTCTTTCAAGAGGGGGAAGAGGAGAAACAGACAGAATTGTTTTGTTGTCAAGAAAAATACATCTAGCATAAAATGTTAAGGTTGCCAAGAGATGACAGTATTTGGCAGCATCCTAAAATGTTTGTCATTTTAAAAGTATTTATGCTAAGGCAGAAAATAAACTATCCAACATTTTAGTCACTTTAAGTGATTAAAACAAGTCATTAGAATTTTAGTTTAAAATCCTCTCAGATAAAATTTTCCCTTACCTAACTAGCCAGTTTTCCTTTTTCACAGAAGAGAAAAAAATCCTGCATGCAGGTTTTTTACTCTTAAAGCTTGAGTCCTAGCTCTAAGTGCTCTTGCGTGATGTAGGTAAAACAAAATGTGGGAGACTTTGGATATCGTTTTCATTTTCATTGGAAACATTTTCGATTACTACACTGCTGAACAGAAACAACGGGGGAAAAAAAGTTAGGAACGTTTTAAATGCCCGCCAAAAGTGCATGAAACTCTCCTTACAAAAAGGAATAAGTGCATTTAGTTGCCTAAGGTTATATTTTAGAATGAATTTGGCAAATTTTCCTGAGAGCGACTTGCCTTACTTTCATTTATCATACTGTGTTCAAGAGTATTTACAAATGCACATTTCTCATGGAGTTGGAAGTAAATTTGGATCTATTTTTTCATGTTATAAAGACATTGATGTGTTTTTTCTGACATGCCTCATGAACTCAGTCAATCACAAGTCTTTCTTAATGGAAACCACATGTCTGCCCAGAACTGTGTAATTACAATGCTAGTTTTCTTGGCACTGCCAGGAAAAGGGGCATTGTCAAACCAATTAGAGTTTATTTATTTACATACCATTTCTGGATGAGAATGTTCTTTCTTTTATGCTGATGCCGAGAAAATATATATTTCATCGAGTAGCTGTAATTTTTGCTGGATACTGTTACATTTCGCAGCAATTACATCTCTAGTTTTCAGTTACTTTCCACGTAAGGAAACTTTCCTTGCAACGAAACAGCTGGGAACAGCATCATGAATTTTATCTGCCCGGTTTTCATTTGTTTCAGATGATGAAGGAGATGTGAGGGCGGCTGTTGCCCTCAGCTCCACAGTGTTTCCACCCACTTCCACCCCACTGTGAGCTTTTCCTTGCACAAGACATCTTGTTTGTACATCCGTTCTCCTGGAATATCACCTCTTCCACACCTCTATAAAGTGGAACCTGCAGCTGGCCCTGCTGAGTGTCTCAGGAGAGAGGAGGACCAAGGCTCCTGAAGGTGATCTGCAGGGCTGCTCTGAGGCAGATCCCTCTGGACAGCATTAAAAAGGAAGTTATGTGTCTCAGGAAAGCCAAATACCACACAGATTTGCACTGGGCTGAATCATGCGTGCTGCTGCTGGGAGGTCAGGAGCAGCCAGAAGAGGATGTGTGGTGGGAAATGCATTCCAGGGACACCCAGAAAAGGCCAGAGCTGGTGCACCGTGTCTCCCACGGAGCACCCTGCACACCATAACCTTCACACACACCACTCCCTGCTTCAGGCTCTCTCCCGTGGGCCACTGGAGGCTGCCACGAGAAATGAGAGACTCTCTGATGGGGTTTGTCCCCAGGAGTGCAAGTGCAGGCGGCGAAGGCTGCCTAAGGATTCCTATTTACAGCGATAAAAAGAGGAGTAAAAGGACAAGATTAAGCTGCAAGTTTAATGGACATCCCTCTCTTTGTGTTGCTCCCATCTGTCTGATGGTTCATGTGATCGCCAGACTGACACCTTCCCAGCTCTCTGTTCCTGCACTGCCTGAGCACCCAACCATCCCAAATGTCCCAGCCTTTAACCCCACCCTGGAGAGCTGTGACACCACCGCATCCCTGGGGGTGGCAGGGACCATGCAGGGATGTGCCCAGGACACTGCAGCAGAGGAGGGGGGTTAACCCAGCCCCCTCAAGATCTAGACAGGGTTGTGCCAGGCTGTTTTTCAGGGCTGACCCACAGGAACCTGTGTTGGGAGACTCTTCCTAACACAGAATCAGCCCTTTCTGTTTACACACAAATCTGCTGTGTTCCAGAGTCCTAAACAGCAACTCAAGATGATCCTGTCCCATGGCAGAGGAGATCAGAGTGTGCACCTGAGACCTACAGCATTTAGTTACAGAGAG
>QWTY01022623.1:0-10020 GCA_008033365.1 Pseudorectes ferrugineus | reverse complement strand
ATGTCACTACTGCTGTAGACAAATTAGGAATATCCATGGTCAGTTATTAACAATTTGTTCTAGCACAGAATTGCAAATTGTTATTACCGCTTTCTTCCCCATACAAATAACCTTAGCAGAGCTTTGTTATGGTCTATTCATAAATATTTTTACTATTACAGTATTCTCAGGAGGGTAAAAGTGCCATCCACAGTGTCCAGGGAAAACAAATGGGCTGAGCAGCTGCTAGCATGCTTCCACTGGCATTGCAATTAGGATCACAAGGAAATCCAAATCTCAAGACCAAATTCCTTTTGATACCATGCATAAGTTGAAAAGGAAGTACTATGAGCCTACAAGGAGTTTCTCTTAATGCACCATCCAGAAGCATTATTTCACCTGACAAAAATTCACAAGTTTCCTAGCAGCTAAATATTTTGCAGATAGAGTTAAATAGACGGAAGAGGTTTCAAACGCATTCGGATTCTGCCTGGGAAAGGAATTTTCCACTCTGTACTACTGAGAAAAATGAAGACGCTGTAGGCTATGGTGTCGTGTTCAGAGGAACAAGGTGGGTAGGATAGGGCATTAGGCACTATTGTACTCCAGGGAAGAAAGAGCAGACAGGGGCACAATGGAAGCGCTTCATTATATTTTAAATGGGAATAGTTCCAAGGATAGGAAAGCCTGTGGTGCTTGTAAAGGATTAAGCAGGGTAATGTGCTTTTTAAGAAGACATAAAGAGGTATGTAATGTGATATGTTTAAGCCTAAATGATTTTTCTTGGAGTCCTCAATGAATGTTTAAGCAGGCATGACTTGGGCCTCTGTAAATCCTCTCTGAATAAATAACTTCCACAAAAATAGAGATTCCTAAGACAGAATGAGATGCATATTTCATAACCTATGCAAAAAAAGGAAAATCAATTTGAGACACATGAAACACTTAGGAATAATAAAGAAAAAGGAAAGATAAAAGTGAATATTCTCCAGAATTATCCAGGCTTATATAAAAGTACAGCTACCTCCCCATCCATTTTGATTTGACAGTGCAGGAAGACAAACAACTGAGTGCTTCCCTACCTTAAATTCAGACCTTCAACAGCTTTTTGCTGCCTTTTGAGAAACGAAGACAATAAGTGGAAGAAAATATCTAAAGTGCCTGTGCTTTTCAGGCTGTCTCCTGTTTGAGGTATTTAAAACTGCTCTCTCTTCAGGGTAAATCTATCCAGCTGCTCCCTAGCTGGACCTGTGGTATTTATAGCTGTTCACTGTGGATGGAACAGGAGCACACACAGGGATATGTATGCACCTGATTTATGAGAGGAACAGGACCAATAAATATCAAAACCTGAAAACTTACAATGGCGTGATCTTCCCATCTTATTTCCCTAGCCTGCCCTGCCCCCCTGCCAGGAAAAGCGGGTCAAAGCAGTAGAATGCCTGATGCAAAGTGGGACTGTGCAATCATTGTCATTTGGCTGTATTGTATTTGCACTCACACAGGTGCCATTCCCCACAAAGCCACTGGTACAGCAAGCAGGCAGTCCTGCTGAGTGAGAGAGGTGATGTGCTGAGTGAATCTGTGGTTGGTCCCTCTCGCCTTCCCCCTGTTTATATATACATTAGCATTAGACTGCTACTTTCCTCATGATAAAATAGTGCCAGCTCCACTGGAGTTGTCAGAATAAAAGCAAGAAAAAAACTAAAGAACTTTTAGGATTTTACAAAAATATTTGGGGAAGCATCTTCTGGGAAGGCTGCTTGCAAACCTCGTTTAACCTCTGAGGTGATGCAGCAAGGGGTGTTGTTAAAGATGGGAGTGTCCACTGCATCCCTGCACACTTTGCTCCCGTGGTGGTCCTTCCTATCTCAATCCCTTCATGGTCACTACTCATCTGAGTGCAAATCCCTTTCCCTGCACCTGTTTGGAGGCAGTCATTAAGTCTCTGCTGTCTCACTTGGCACTCCAGGAAGGTTTGCTGAGGTGATGGCCTCGCAGAGCCTGGACAAACTGCTGTTCAGTCACGCTTTGGTGCTGATGAATGGGGGAAACAAAATGAGGCACAGAGGAAGGAACCTGTTGGTTTAGCTTGCCCAGGGTTATAACTGGGTTAATAGCTCTGATGTGGCCAGTTAAATTCATTAAAGACCCTGAAGAGCATTATGAAGCGTATAAATAGGCCAAAGGGACCCATGAATTCTTTCTGAAATGTTTTCATTTTTTGAAGTGTGTTACAGAGATTATAATCTCTGCCTTTTATCAGATACCTTTAAAAATATTAGTTTTCCTTGCCTAAGATTAGCTTTTAACATCACTTGCTTCATCCAGCTTTCTTCCTGAGCAGGCCAACTACAACGTCCCAAAAGCTTCAGTGTGAACAGCAGCTGGCAAATAATCTTTTTCTGTGTCATTTCTTCCTGTAAATTGAAGGAAAGGGAGAAACTGTGCACCCACAGGTAGATGTGTATGTTCATTAGAATCAGGCCTAAGACCTCTGATTTTTTAAGACTGGAGGGTGGTTGTCTTGCTCACTTGACACAATTTTTCGACATCATCATTTGCTTATTCCTGGGAAGCAGAAGCATGAGAAATTAGGAACTTGGATGTTTCTGGTTTTGTAGGTTTTAGGACAGCAACTGCCATGTTTCCAGGAATGAGAAATCAATGACTGTAATCTGGAACTACCTGCCAGCAGGATACACCATTTGTTTGTTTTTTTTCAGCTAAAAGCTGTTAGTCAGCACAGCTGTGTTTGATGTATTCTGGGTTTTGATCCTTTGGAAACTCTTTTTATAACTTGGGAGGAGAAACCAGAAGGAGGTAAGGTTTTTGGGTTTGGTTTTTTCATATATATAAAAGGCAAACTCCAGCTTTATCAGCCACTTACAAACTGAGCTAAAACACGTTTTCTCAAAAAAAGCAATTTCCTCTAGCCAATAAATCTTCAGACCCTTTTTTCTTGCTCTTTCAGCTTATGACTTTATCTAAAAGGGTTTCAAGAGTGCAGTTCTCCAGGGCCTCTCTTGCCTCTTCTTTTATGCTGTTTAGTCCTTCAGAGGAGAAAATATGATCTTGGTTACCCAGAGGTTGGATTGGTGATTTTTAAAACTCCAAATAATCTTTGTTATTTTGTAGTTCTTTTATTATCAGGAGCTCACTAGTGATTTCATCATTCTTCTTAACATACTCTTTTCTCTTGTTACTGTCTAGAGTGAGAACACCAGAAATTACAGGTTTTCCTGGCCAATGGATTTTGGTGGGGACAAAAAGCAGAGTTCATCTGGATTTTCAGAAGTCTCTAAATTGAGATTGTAACTAAGTGAACACACAATTCATGGTTATTTTCTCTAATAAATTGTCACATTTTGAAGTTTAAAATAAAGTCAGTAAAATATGATATTTCTTTGATTTGATTTAGAAGTTTGAATTTAAAGATACAATGGTAGGGGAAAAGCTTGTATACAGTCACTCATTAACCTGTATTGACTTTTATACTGAATCCTTTCATGGACTGGTGGTTCTATAAAAGCTGTAGGTGAAGCCAGAATTTGGGAGGGAACTATTGCATTCCAAGTGTGCCTACAAAGAGCTCTCAAAAGTGTTTTTCCACTGCTAAACCTACTACAGAAAGGGGCTGTGAGACTCTTCCTTAAAGTCAAATCATTCATTCCTGCCTTCCTCTCAAAACAAACATGACCCAGAGCTACAAAAGAAAGCCAGGATTTTCAGTGTCAGGAGACTACAAAATTAAGATAGTCAGTGTCTTGTATTCTGGAGTTCTAAGTCCAGTGTTCCTATTCCCATTTTTCACCCTTACAAACGCATCCATCTCCTATAAATACACCTGTAAATACTTTTTGGAGCAAAGAGTCTAGGTACTTACATATTAAAATGCTATTCAATGCAACAAACCTGAGATGTCCCAATCCTCCGTGCCAGTGCCATGGGCTTTCAGAAACTGGTTCCAGGCACGATCATTGCCTGGGTGCAAACGCATCCCTTGTAGTTCAAAGCAACAACTAAGCAAACGTGGTGTTACACAGAGCGTCTCCAATGGGAAGCATAAAGGAAGCGTGCCAGTACCTTCTGAATGCCTGCGGTGGACTCCAGGACGTTGTTCTCCGAGCCGTTACTCCTGTTCATCATCCGCCACATCTGGGAATACATGCTGTCCCTCTCGAAGGGATTCATCCCTTTCACTCGCACGTGCTCGTACACTGCGGAGTCCAGGACAGTGCCATAAGGAATATCCGTCTGCCTCGAGAGATCCTGGAGAGACCTTAATTGTTGGGGAAGAAAAAGAGACACAGGAGACTTTAATCCACGTTTTCAAGAGGAAGGAGCTGCAGGCAAAGAAAGGGCAACACAGAGGAAGACAGCTGTCAAGACACTTTTTTCTGTTGGGGTTTTTTTCCTTTTTTTTTTTCCTTAAAATATAAAGCAAGACTGAAAATTTGTTTTTATGATTTAAGACACAAAGAGGAATATGAAGAGAAAGGAGGGGGTGGAAAAAGGGAAAATGGATGAAAAAAGAACAGAAGGAGTAAGAGGATCCTGGGAAATGCCAAGCTGCTTTGAGTAGGGGCAAGGGAGAGGCAGGGAGCATTGGAGTCGTACAGAGGCTGGGTACCTGCCTATGGTGCAAACACACACCCTGCTGTGAGGAGCTGGTGTCAGCACCAGAACTCACGAAATCCAGCCCAGAGCATCTGGGATGAGCACCTCTGTGTGCTCCTGGGTTACACTGTGAAGGGCGGCTTGGTGGGAGTGTTCCTGCACTGAAATGTGCATCCATCACATAGGTCACATCCTGTATTGTTTTCAGCAATAAGAAGATTTCTGTTGTACTTTCATGAACTGTTTTTTCATCACATCTTCTTGTTATCATGGTTCATGTTATTTAGTCGAATAAATTTGTTCTGCTTTACATGTTATCTAGCCTTACCCTTCTCTATAAACCAGAAAAAGAAACCATTTTAGAAGTTTCTAAATTTTCAAATGGGGTTTGGTCAACCCGCTTTGGACTTAAAAATTTTATATTAGAACCCTTTAAAGTTTCCTTACCTCTTGGCCTTTATTTTCCTTTCCTGTAGAATTGCTCTCCTGTACCTTTGATTCTTTAATGGCACTCATTAAAATTTCAAAGTAACTACTGCAATATGTCTACTGCTTAAAACCCATTACAGCTTTCCCAGCACAAATTAACTGTGTATAAACTGCACAAATCTAGTGGATGACACATAAGGACAATCAAGGAGCTCAGTGCTGTCTTAAAGAAGGCAATAGCAAATCGTAAAAGCTTATTGCAGACACAGAAAATGCAAACAGCAATGTAGGAAACTCATCAAATTCCAAGCTGTATTTCTGAAAAATGTAAATATGAAGGCTAGTGAAAATGGCCCCATGGGGCGGGGGTTGGAAAAAATGGAATTCTTACGTGTTGTGAGGATGGCACTGAAGAAAACAGTAATCACATCTCACAGGGTATGTATGCCATGAACCAAACAGAAAGCAGGAAAAGAAGAAATCAATAGAGATCAATGGCAAGGGTTTAGATGTTAGCTAAGTAAAAAAGAAATCCTTTGAAATTTAGACATAGGGGCTTAGAAAAACATTGACCAACAGCTAAATTCTAGTTAGATAACATATAGTAATTACAAGGAAGGGATAAATGTAATGTGAGGAGTAAATAACTAATGGTATTAAAACGCCTCAAATCATCTCACTTTCTCCAACAAGATCTCATTCCTTTTAAACAGGGAACTTGCAAAGAATCTGTACGTATATGGAATCATCAAAGGTGAGATGCTACATGTAACATTTCCTGAAACCAAGTGTACTGGTCTTCTACAGGAGGATCAAGACATGCCCTCATATTCTATGAGGAAAAATATGAGACTCTGGTAGACTAAAGCACCAGGACAATAAGTACTGTGGTTAGTTTGCAACTGAAAAGTAAAAAATAAATTATTGAGGCCAGATAAACACCTATGAGTTCTGAAAGATTAAATATAAAATGGCTGAGCTGTAAGCAAAAATGTGAACCCTCATTACAGCCAGTGAGTGAAAGGAAAGCAGTAAATATTTTTAAAAGTGGCAGTCGGGGGAATTATGAAAGTAAGCTACTTAGGTCATATGCTTAAGTTTAATAAACATACTGAAATAAGGCTTGATATAATTTTAAAGATCACTCCTGAAGTCTAGACATAGCCACCAGGTAGGTTTCTCCAGGGAAAGCAATTCAATCATCTATTACACTTTGAAATTACTAAAAAACCCCTAAGAATTTCAAAAAGAACTTCATCTTACCAAACAATATACAGATGGTGGAAGTACGGACAATCTTCAAAGGAGGAGTTTAGAAACATTTCCTAGCAACCCTAGGTAGCATTAGAAATACTCAGTTGGAGTGGATGCTCTCGAGGGATTTCAAGGGTAACAAGAACAGCTTTTGCAGAACTAAAAGGTGCAACAAGAAGAGTGTGACCCTGTGGATGGGGACAGCAGTCACAGCTAAAGAGGAGGCGCTCAATGCCTGCATTGCCTCACTGTTCCTCACCAAGGTGTCCCAGGCCTTTGTGACTACAGGCAGGGTTCAAGAAGGCAATGAACAACGAGCAGTAGGTGGTCAGGTAAATCCCAACCAGACAAGGCAGCGGATTGATTGGGATCACTAGATCCATAGAAGTCAGACTGTGCTGAGAGAACTGGCCCAAGTCCTTGCAAGGCCACCTGCTTTAATTTTTGCAGAGTGAAGGAGGCTAAGGGAGATCGCTTGCTGCAGGAGAAAGAAAATGTCCAGACTATATTAAAAAAGTTAAAAAAGACGATTCATGGAATTACAGCTGGTTGTCCAACCTCATGGAGTGAGTCCTCTCAGAGCACGTTCTGAGCATGTGAAGGAGAAGCAGCTGACTGGCAGCACTCAACACTGATTCACCAAAAGTTAAGTCAATGACCAATTTGGTTGCCTTCTACACTAAAATTACTTCATTTGTGGACAAGACTAGAGATATTGACATAGTTTACCTCAGTTTTAGCAAGGCAGCCTGCCTACCTGCATCCCACAATATTCTTGTATCCAAATGAGGTCATTAGGTACGGCTGTGTGGGAAACCAGATTTGATAAATTCCCTATTGGATTGTCATGCTCACAGGGTAGCTCACCTGCAGGCTGCTAACAGGTACCCCAGAGGTCTAACCTGGGACATGTCTTTACCAATGAGGTGAGCAATTGGAGGAGGTGAGCAAGCACCCTCCTGTCAATTTTGCAGGTGACATGACATGGGGGGACAAGCCAGCTGCTCAAGGACAGGCTGAAATTCAGATGGGCCTAGAAAGGCTGGAGGAGTGGGGTCTGAAATTCAGCAAGGACAAAAACAAAGCTCTGTACCTGGGGATGAATAAAACCCTGCAACAACCAGGCTGAGCACAGCTCTGCAAAAAGGCACCCTGGTAGGCAGCAGTGGGCCTTGCTGAGAGTTTCTCCTTGTTTTACCATTAAGCAAAGCATTGTGCAAAGTGCTGACAGTCTATCTGTCAAAAGCATCACTGATGAAAGGCACTAGATAAATACAGCATGCTATATTCATCCATTCTGTTACTGCTGCTGCCGCCAGTACACTCCTGTAATCAACTGGCAGTGCTCAGCAGCGCAATGAGCTGTCACAGGATGCAGACTGCAGCGTCCTGTAATTGTTATTTGTCCTACTAGAGAAGTACACAAGAAGTATTTATCCAGTCTCCAATTTCTAGTGACAACACTTAGTAAAATTGCAATCATTACATTACAAGGCTCTGTATAGCCATATAATTTCTAATATAACAAGCATCAAAGCATTTTTTGGATATATTATTGCTAAGCAGTATACAATTGACAGGTGTAGCTGCTGCCACAAATCAGTTACAAACAGCACAAAAGAAAAAGAGCTCCTGTGTAGATCTTGTGGCTATAAAAGCAACTTTGTTATTTTCAGAAGGGCAAACCAGCACAAGACATGAGCTATTAGTCTTGAAGTGTACTACAGTCAGTTATGGGAAGCAAAGAGGCTGAGAAGCAAGTGTGCTATCACACACAAAGGCACCACCAGCAGGGGAATAACAAGGAGAAGAATTATGTCAATGCCTTCAGGAAGGCATGTTGTAGTTGCCAAGTCTGGCATTAACTAGAGTCTGCAGTGCCTCACTGTTAGATGTGCTATCCTAAAACACAGGATGCCTCTCAGCTGCCCTACTTGCATCTTTTCACAGTCGCAGGTGAGGTTCCATGCTGAGAAAATGATGACAAGAGGACAAAAGCAAGACAAATGTAAGTGTAAACTCTATGGATGCGCTAAACGCTGCTGTTGGCAGTAAACCCAAAGTTCTCGTTCACCTGACCATATGCTGAGGAGCAAGAAGGGTGTTCGGGAGCCTTGGAGGTGTACATGTGTAAATTCTGCTGCAAAGACAAGCTGCAAATACAGTAAAGATCTATCACACATCAGTGACTCCCTCCCCTCACACAAACATGTAAAAGGGGATCATAATATATATGACCTCCTTCAGAAGCTGTTTGTTTAATAACCCACAGCCCTGCAGACTATTGCTGAGATATCCAACCTAGAAGCTATGGTACAGCAAAACAAAGAGAAATGACAAACTTTGAGAGAACTACTAGAATTATTAAACCACTGACGTTCCCTTACAGAAGAAAGAACTCTTATAACTGCTTTGCCTCCAGCCTGGTTTATAGGTTACACGTTGTTTGGTGTACCTGTGTTCCAGGATTAAACAATTCATTCTCTTTTCAGACAAATGCATTTAGTGGGCATGTAAATCCTCAGCCTCACTCTGTCACCCAGTCTCACCAAACAGCTGCCACATCAGATCTCAAAACAAGGAAGAAGCATTTGTCAAGCTAATTAATTCCTACAAGGGATCCTTTGATGCCCAAATTCTGATTCCATTACCCACACTGAAATTTAATTTTTCAATAGTTCTCAGTTGAACTACCTGTAAAGCAAAGCACTCGCAAGCATGAGTAAGCAAATGATAATCTCACATTTTAAAACTTTTTTCTCCTTGAATTTCTAATTTTGAAGCAATAAGGTAAGGAATGATAAAAATTGTTTAAGAATATAGAAAAACAGATAGAGTTGAAAAAATTGTTAAAAAATAAGATACCTTTAACTGAGTTTGTATACAGACAAATTCTACTTCTAGGGAAGTGACCATGCAGTCAGGTCATAATTCAGCTTATTTTTGTCTATCACTCATGCAGCATTGTGGGGAAAAATATTATGTGTGGCCTTTATGGTAAGTTTTTTTCTCATTGCAATTAGTGGGATAATACCAATATTATCCCAGCATCAATATTATCCTAAATTAACTAGGCTAATAGGGCTATTCAGAGGAGGAATTGAGTCATTTGAGGAAGAATTATTAACAGATAGATGTATTTTTCAGCGTTTGTTGATTTGGTTTAGTATTCTACACCCTTAATCAGGCAGCAGTTGTCAGGTCACTTTCATTTTATGGCTTAGTACAAATCAATTACTTTGCAATTTAAAAAATTATCTCTGCCTCCAGCTAGAAGAAAAACATAGTAGGATTTGGTTTCTTTCTCCAAAGCATACCCTCTTCTATAAATTCAAATCCTAGACTCAGAATTGGTAGCACGTCCACATATATCAGCCAAAAGTGTTAAAAAAGTACACAGAAAAATGTTGAAAAGCAAAAGGTCAGCTTCATAAAGAAATAACCAAATTTCTTTTTAGGTGATAAAATACCACTGAGGTCAGAGACTTGGGCATCCACATAGCTTTGTAGACCTGGGTTATAGATCAATTCAGGCTAGCTGTGCTAGACTAGAGCTGTCTGTAAGAATTAGTTACTAAATTTTCAACAGAAAACCACTGATGTCATGGCCTACACTAAGTCTTTATTTATGGCTAATTCAGATAAAGCTTTCCAGTGCTTTTGTGGGGTTTTTTGTTTGTCTGGCTGGTTGGGTTTTTTTTTCCTAAGACGGTGAGGATTAATTCACAAGCAGATTTA
>QWTY01022621.1:0-35551 GCA_008033365.1 Pseudorectes ferrugineus | reverse complement strand
CTGTTCTTGTGATCCTGCAGCACAGCCTTTTATACCCATCTCTTGGGCTACTCACGTGCTTCTTGTTACAGGAATCACCACACCTGCATTCAATGCTGGCCTTCCCTCCTCCCAGGGACACAGCCGCAAGCCATCAAGGCCAAGGCTGCCTACAGCCCACTCTTGTAACCCCACACCCCTCATGAGGAAGTTGTAACTGCAATGAGGTCTCCCCCCAGTCTCCTTTTTTCCAGGCTGAACAGACCAAGTAAACTCAACCTCATATGGTTTCCCTTCCAGACCCTTCACCATTTTCATGCCATTCTTGCCAAAAGGGCAATTTTGCACATTGGTGTGGTGAAAGGCAGAAAGGTCAGAACTGCTACACCTTAATCTTTAGGCTTAGAGGGCCTATAACTCAAGATTTTAGAATGAAAGGAACCCTGTGCCAGAGGTTAAATTATTCTCTGTTACGTACTAAGAGGAAACAACCTTGCTATGTATGCAATACAACCACTAATATATGGCCCAGATAGCCATTCCCAGTGCCCTGGTTCTCCCAAAATTTTATAGAGTCTTGCATGGGAGATAAGGAAGAGAAGAGAAACTGTTTGCTAATGACTGTGAAAACAACCTGGCACACTGTGTGAGTTCCTCCCTTCCCCATCCTCCTCTCTTTTTTCACATCGAAGAAAGGCTGATTATGTTAACTCAGCTATGCATATGAAATTGTCCATCGTGTTCTCACACGTGGGGCTTTTTGTGGAGGAAGGAGGCTATAAATAGCACAGCTCTAAGGTGCTGCTGTAAACAGCCTCGTAAAACACAGACTGCTTGTAAAGCAGTGCAGAGCAGTCTGTGCCAAAGTGATGCCTGAGTGTTTGTGCTGACTGGAGAATTCACTCTATCCCTTCGTTCTGCCATGCTTATTGGGGCTTTCATCACATGCCAGCTTCAGTGTTGCCCATGCCATGCAGCACTGGTATCAGCCAGACTGCTCCTGGTTACCCCTAAAACCTATAAACCCTGCAATTTTTGAGCAACTAATGCTCTGAGACAAATTTAGTAGGAGACAGCTTATAAGTAAACTCCAAACAAGATTTTTCTGTGGCTTGGAATCCTATTTAATGTGATGGATATTGATCACGCCCTAATTCTCTACTAAGCCTTCCCAGCAATTTTTAAAGCATCTTACAAGTAGAAGATATTGTATTTCTTAAAAATCAAAATTTTTTAAAGGTTTTCAATCCCTCTCTTTTCACTTTGTTTTTCAGAACAACTCTTCCATAGATTGTTTGGGTTTTTCATCTTTCAGTTTCAGGAAATATTTTGTCTGGCTCAAATTTTGAAAAATAAACAAATGAAAAAAGAAAACTCTAAAGAGTGGGAAAACATATTCATGCTTTCCCAAAGAACCTTAACTTCATCTTTTATAACTGCAGAAAAGAGAATAATTTTACAGTTCATCTTTCCTTTGCTTTCAGTAGAATGGAATTCAAAACACTGGTGTACTTTTAAAGCAGCTGTTACATCTAAAACAAAACATCTGTAATATAACATAAAATAATATAAAATAAATCATTTAATACAATAAAAAATTTCATTTGTAAATACTACTTCACTGGCCAGGTTAAGAAAGAAGATCCTTAACTAGTCAGTTCCTTTTCAACAGAGGATTGCTCTTGAGATTTTTCTCGTAAACATTTCATATGTTTTTTTGTCTAAGAAAATGCAACAAAAACCCTTCAGAGTGTACTGCATAATATTCAGCCCTCCATTTTTGTCATAATTTTAATGAAAAGTTTTCTGTTTATATCATGTTGACACAAAGTTTTTTGAATACTACACACATATCTATAGACAAGCACATTCCTTGCTTTTTGGTTTTGGGCCAACAAACTTGTCTCTTCCAGGTTTTTCTGTCATGTACAAATCCATCAGCTCAGTGGTCACTACACCTAAAAAAGCCATCTAGATTTCCCTGAACAGCAAAACATTTCTCAGGAGAGTCTAATTTCCTTCTGCTCCTGACCATCCCAAAATATGGTTCCATAAATTTCCTCCTTTGGATGTATTGCTGCAATCGTTTGTGGGGCCGATCCTGGACTCCTGGAGGAGAAGATAGAGGTGGTAAAAAGACTTTTTGGCTATTAAAAGACGAGAGGCTGTAATTTTTTTTTCCAAATTTAACATTTCAGGGATCTGGTTCCCAACGTGACCTAGTCAAAGTCACTGGCAGACCTGAGGGCGCAGGAACCTGCTGCATGAGGAAAAAAATGAGCAGCTGGAGACTGTGAGGATGGTGTGAATGTCTTAAGCAGCTTTGCCATCAAAGACAACCAGGGTTGTGTAAGGGCACCCTTAGGAGTGTGTGAGCATCCTCATAAGTCACTCCTCCTCATCCATAATCACTGTCATACTCTATTCTGAACTCTCTGTAATTTTCTGTACATTTTCCAATAAATAGAAAGGAAGATGGTACATGCTTGCACAGAAAAGGGTTTTTTTCTTCTTTCAGCAGAAAATACGTAGATAGTTAGACAGATAACAATATCCTTAAGTGACAAGATGTCTATATGGAAGAAAAGAATAGAGGCTTTTGATTTTTGTCCTTAACAATATTGTCATGTTACAAGCTCAAGCTGAACTCACTGCTCTCTAAATCATCTAAATCCCTTTCCAAAGGGTTGCATTTCGAAGTTTTTTTCTCTGCTTAGATAATCCCATTTATTATTTTTGGATGTATTTATATTCATTTGAGAACAGTATTCTCTATTTTTTCCATTTTTCTCTTCTTCATATTTTTTTTTTTTTGAGACCTCATGCTGACCTTTTTGGCCACATCCATCTAAATTTGCTGGTTTTAAGGGTATTCACAACACTTCTCAATACAGCACTGCCTGCATATTTCATCACTTTGCAGCTGTTTTTCTCGCACTTCCATTTTATTGCAGCTGTTAGAAGCAGTCGCACAGCACAGCCCCTCTCCTTCCACTATCTTGCTAATAGGATTTGCTGCTGATCTCCCTGGCATGCCAAGGTATCTGGGTTTATGTTTGAACAATGAAATTTCATGGATATATTTTCCCGAATTCATCCTCTTATTGCAAACCCTGATTAAAGCCTTCTATTTCCAATCTTTGTCTTTTAATTTTTATTGTAAACTAAGCATGTAACCAGATTTGCAAAGGAATTATTTCTTCTTGTAATAATCTATAAAAGGAAGGGACAAAAGAGAGTAAGGGTAAAAGGATACAAATCTAGGAACGTCCCCCAAATGCAGCAAAAAATGTTCTTGCATTAATTAATACATCTGCTATTGGGAAAGAAATGGATCGAGGATTATGGTTATTTGAAAAATATAAAGGGAGAAATAGTGTTTAAGTATACATTTGTAGATTAAAGTAATTTGGTCATTTAATGTGGTTTAATTTAGGTCTATGAAAAGTGAGAAGCTCATTTCCCACATGTGCATTCTAGTACCTGGTAATTTTTCACTCCCTCAGCTATTTTTTTCTCCTATTTTCTCTCTATTCACTCTAGACAAAAATTAATATGAAAGAAAAAAAAAAAAAAAACAACCAACCAAACATAAATTTGCAAATACATATTGGTGAAGAGATTATATTTTTATTTTAAAAAAATAAGGAAGAAAGAGCTGGCTGGGAAAATAAATAAAAGTGCCTTAGGAGGACTTCACACAAAACCCTGAAACTTTTTCTTTATATTCTTGTTAAAACTGCTTAAAATGTGTCTGGAAATAACTGGGTTTGAGGAGGTTCCAATAAAGAGGTCGCATATCAAATATTATCTTGAAAAAGAAGATAAAGAAAATATTTAGGAGTTTATTGCAGGAATAAATCAACCCAAGGTTGAAGAAACTTCTACCTCATCTGTCCACAGAACCAAGATTTGTAAGGGCTTCTCCTCTCCTCCATTTCCTTCCCACTATCTCTGTTTCTCCCACAGCTGGCAAGTCCAAGACCTATTCCAGGTGTTTGCTTTGAGCATCTTTCAGTTATTTTCAGCTTTTAGAAATAGAAAACCAAACAGTGCAATGATCATGTGCTGACAAAAGGCAATAACCCAAACACTGTACTTAACAGGTAACCTTCAGTCTGCAGAGCAGATCTCACACCAGAGTGTGTTATGGACCATGAGATATTTGGCTAAAGCCTCTGGGCCTTGAGCACACCCATCTGAGTGTTTCAGGATATGGATGGAGGAAAGATTAGTTTCCTGCATTGCTCTTCTGCATTTGTAGTTTGTTGGTCCATCTCAGAGCCGGGAAAATTTCAGTTGCCTTGAAAACAGCTTGGTTTTTATTTTAAAGTTTCAGTTAATTTCATGCAAGAATGGTTTTAGTCTTATGATCAAAACAAGTAATGTACTGTAGTATAACATAAATTGTCATGACTTAAATAGATTTAGACTTGACAGACTGTGTAGTATCCAAGTCATTCAAGTATAAAGCAATGAATGACATTATGCCTATCACAAGAAATGTGGCTGTCAACTGCAATTGCTCCTGTAGCACTTTGGAAACAAGGACAATTCAAATCTTCAAACCACAAAGCATCTGCTTCTGTATTGCTTTTTCTTGTCTGGTGTTTACCACTGAACTACTTTCATTACTAGCTTTTTTGATATCCCTCTGTAACATTCATCACTTGCCTCAAAATGTGATATATATCATTGTATAATCAGAGTGATAATTTCTATATAATAAGAATTGCATTTACATAGCTCACAATCATAGGAGAAAATTCCTTGTAAAATCACAGCAGAATGAGCTGATAGAAGGGCAGACATCACACCTGTCATGAGTAGTAAGGAAGAGTTAGAAAGCCTGTAGGAGCTCAGCATTTCTGTCTATAAACCCAAGCAGAAACGCCATTAAGGGGAACAGCGTGTGTGACTGAGCTTACGAGGCACAGGGTGCTGCACATCCTGACAATTGCAGGAAGCATCCTGAATTTTCAGCACAATGTTCTTACTGGAAATAGTGATAGTGGAGACAGATGGAGGACGTGGTGGTGATCAGTCCCTGCTCAGGTCTGTGCACACGTGAGAAGCTGCTCCTGGCATAATGAGAGTCCTGTGCTTGAATAACATTGTACAGCTGTGCCAGGGGCCTGCAGGCCAGCTCTTTGCTCAGTTCAAGTAGCTCTTGGAGAAGGGATTGGCTTCATCCATGTCTTCTGGAGCAGCAGCTGTTCCTCCAGTAATTGAAATCATTCCCTGCCTGGCTTGTGCTGAGCCCAGCAGCAGCTGAGGCTGGCTCCTGGCCATGGGAGCAGCAGCCGAGCCCTGCTCCAAAAACCCTGTGTGCTGTGAGGAGAATGGCCCCATCCTTAGACTTGGATGCTGACCTTCTGCATGGTGGGAGTTAACATTGGCTAAGGCATTATCCAGTGAGAAGGGCAGGAAGGCTTTTTTGCTCTGTCCTGTGTTCCGTGTCCAGCCGTGCCTCCCTGCCTGTGGCCCCGTGCTGGACACTCAGTGCACTCATCTCCGGCTGCAAGTGATGGAGGTGTTGTGGGGCAATTACACGTCATTCCTCAAACTTTGGTGTGTGTTGTATTTTGGATAACACTGTTTTTTCTTCTTCAATAGGCCATTTACCAGGCAGTAGCCTTGCCCCCTCTTCACCCAAGGAACAATCTCTATCCTCTCAATGTGATTACAGCCCATTTCATTCCATAATAGGTTTCTTTTATTATTCCCTCAGGCATGTAAATCAAATTTTACTCAGTACCAAAATCTTTGTTCTACAAAGAATGCTGGCATCGAGTGCAGTGAAAGAATAGATTCGCTACTGAATACGGTCTGTGTTAATAGAACTCCACTATCTTTTTTACTTTGAAAGTAAACATCTGTCAAAGTTTATTTTCTCTGTCAGAAAGACAGGAGTGTCTTAAGGGAAAGCACACAATAAAATCAGATAGATTATTCTGCAATTATACCTTTCTCTGTCTAAATGTTTAATTAGATAAGCTGCCACGGAGACAGCGATTACTTTGGCATCCATCTGCCCCATTTACCGAGGTTACAAATGCAGTGGAAGTCTTGGCAGATTTGATCACAGCAGCCACAGCAAAAGCAGGGAGCTGTCAGTCTCAAAAAAGGGTAATTTCAAACAACTTTTCAGCTCAGCTGGGTGGCCCCTTCTGGTAGAACCGATGCCAGTGGCTGATCTTGTGCTATCAGAGTTTGGGATGTACCAACCTGAGTGCACACCATAGAATCATGGAATGGTTTGGGTTGCAAGGAACCTTTAAGACCATCCAGTTCCAACCCCCTGCCATGGGCAGGGACACCTTCTACCAGGTTGCTCAAAGCCTCATCCAACCTGTCCTTGAACACTGCAAGGAACTGAGCAGCCACAGCTTCTCTGGGCAACCTGTGCCAATGCCTCCCCACCCTCACAGTAAGGGATTTCTTCTTAATTTCCTATATGTAAATATAATACTTGAAGACACAGCATCTTTCACCCCTCTGCAGTTACTGTTCTCAAATAGGTTTTTATGTTTGATTTCAAAGGTTATATGTGTCCACCACAATATTAGTTTGATTGCAGATATTTTAGCTTCCATGGTAATACAGGTTTCTCTTGCAGGCCTTGCTTCCTGCTGGGTTCAGAAAAAGCACAGAAGAGAAGCCATGATTTCCATCACACAGAGTCTGCAAGCTCAGGCAGTGAATAATATGATGAAGAATATAAATGAGAATGTGGCATATAAACTTGCGAAAATTGCAGATTTTTGCCACTTGATATGTAAATCTAGCTCAATCCCATAAAGGCAGAGAAATATTCAGACATGGGGCCGGAAAGATTTTGACTCTAAATAGCAGGGCTGCCCAGTCCTGTGGTTACCAAGGACTTTGCTGTGCAGAAAGTGCTGCTTTGTGTTTTCTAAAATTGCAGTCAATAAATATTTAAGTGTAAAGGCTCCATTACCATTAAAGCTCACAATATTAAAAGTATTTATTTTCATGACATCTCATAAGGATGTTTTATGGGTGATATTAAGCCAACGTGAAGACCACCTAGAAGACTTGAGCTAAGGTATAAAAGTTAATGACTTGAAATGGCATTTGTATGGCCAAACCTAAAGTAAGAAACAACTTCAAATTAATAAATCTGAATTTAAATGTTTACCTGTGTGTCTAAGCCTCCATTACAAGCACAGGTAATGGAGATTCAGTCCATCCAGATAAGGCCAGATTCAGATGCCTGTGAATGATGAGCTGAATCAAGTCCTTTGTATTGGCACCCAAGACCTTATGATGTATTCTGAGTATTCCTGCTGAGCTCTACCTTCAGAAAAGCACATTCCACACATAGTTCTATATATTTATTATCTTGGGTATTATCTCATGTACTTGGGGCATCCCAAATGGAGGAGAGGAGTTTCCAGGATATAATTAATATCCTTCCTTTTTGAAAAGGTCAGGGGGTCTAAATAGTTAATATCACTTTATGTCTAAGTCCCAAAATGAGTTAAAACAATGGTGTAAGAAGAATCCCAGCTTATTACATTGTTATTTGGCACAGCAGATTTTCCTTCTACACTCTTTTTTTGGGCTTTTTATTATTTATTCTTGTATCACTGAAAAAACTCTTGTGGCTTTTGAAAATGTCTTAAACAGAGCCCGTCAGTGGCTTTTAAAAGAGGTAAAAAATGCTGAAAAGTAGTGGGGGACATTTCACCCCCATCAAAAAAGAAGAGACATTGAACAATGAGTTAGAAGAGGATGAGGTCTCACATTCCATTCTTTTCCTGGATTTCCAGTTTTAGATTGTTGTTTAATAATTCTTTCTGTATTACGGAAGTCAGATATTTTATTTTTGGATGCTGTTTTAAAGCCATTTGGTGAAGGGTTTGTATAGGAAAAATAGAGGGAAATATATGAGCTATTCACAATGAAAGAACAAGGAATGCAAAATACAGCTGACTTCAGTTTTGTCTGCAGACTTGAATTCAGGCCAGGAGCACTGATAAATTTGCTAATAAATCTCATCCAGTTTATGTAGTGTTTCAAAACGAGTCTCATTTGTAGCTTCCACTAGTTTTACTCTAATTATACTTTGGGGTACATTTTGAACCAAAAATCAGGATGTGCAGTTTGCATGCTATTATTTCTATTTGCTTAACATTCCAAAATCAGATGCTGTTGTGTTTGTAGTGTTCCATAATCTTTATCTGTATGCCCACAGCCACAGCATAGGAAATTCAGAAATATAATCCTTTCTTTGAAATACTCATCACAGTTATGTTCCTTCATGCCATTACAGGGCAAAACCACTTTTTTTTTTTTTTTTTTAAGTCAGAGAGATGGAGAGATTAATGCTTCTGCATCATCTGCTTTTGCAGATGTTATTGAAACACTTTATAAGAGACAAATGTCATTGTAAATCAATATTTGTAATTGCAGGGTAGAATGATCTGTTTCCAATAGCTGAGGAGCAGCTAAATGCAGACACAATTACAAAACCATAACAGAGCAAACAAGCAAACCTGCCCTCTGAAATGAGTATATTTTACTTTCCATGGATTAATTTACTGTGTTGTAAGAACACTATTCAAGTATTAGCCTATGATTTTCTCTTTTTGTTCTCCCCATAAAAACAAACTCTACTACATTCATCTTCTTCAACCTCATCATCCTCATCTGAACACTAATACTGAATGTACACCATATCCCCAAACCCATTTTTTCTCTGTGTCTCTGTTCTTGACCTCGTTTTTCTCCATCAATATTATTATTGCAGTATTTATGTCCTCATCTCCCTCCCCCTCCCCCAAACCTACGGATGTTATGATTGGAAACACTGGAATTCTACTGCTGGATTAAAACCAAGCAAGTTCATAAGCCCTAAGCCTTTAACAAGACAGAAGATGAACCATAAAATATGCATCACTTGCAGGCCCAAGACAGTCTGGTTCCAATTACCTGGAGTGGTTGCTATAACAATAATTCTATAGACGAGCTCACAGAGTCACACTCTGGGGAGATACTGATTTTTTTTTTCCAAAAATACTAAGCATTCATAAGCAGTAGCATCCATAAGAGCAGCAAAGCACTTCAGAGTGAACCATCAGGTTCAATGACGTGTTAAATGCCAACCAGAAGTACCAAGAAAAAAATATGAATTTCTGTGATCTGGTTTCTTGTACAGGGCATCTGAAGACAACAAGCTCAACAAGACAAAATACTTGCTTGCCTTATATCTGCCTGCAAAATGGTCTTAAAAAGGCTGTTTAGGAAAAAAAGCTTTTTCCAATACTTTCCAAGGGAAAGTATTTTACCAACATATGCAATTCTCACGTATATGATTCTTTTATGAGCTGATTAAAAATTATTCTATACTTTACTTGACATGGTTCAGAATGAATTTATGTATTCTGATATCAGATATGGCCAATTGCCACTGTGTTCTCACCATTGCTGGTACTCGGGATTTTGTCTATTTTTTAACACGAAAAAGAAGAAAGAGCTTTCGTTTCAGCCCCATCCAGGTCAAAGAAAGATTAGAACATTTAATTTCAATTTGTTTCCTAGAAAAGTCAAATCAAATTTCTAATTTGAATTTTTGTTAGATGTGACAATTTTATTCTAATGTGAGGAGAAAGGCTTTGCTCTTTGTGACAAACAAACACTAGCAATTTGACTCCTTTTCTATTTCCTTCATGAAAACAATTCTCTAAAATTAATTTTAAAACATCAGTTCATGTATTTAGATTGAATTTCAGCTTCATTTTATTTTTTAACTAGCTTATATTATTTTTAAAATAAGTTCTTGTAAATGTATTAAATGATATTCTATTTTCAACAAATAAAAATATAAGATATTTGTACTGTTACATTGTTACTACTCAGATTCCAATGGACTGTCAGTCTCTGAATCAATAACAACAAATGCAGTAGAGATATTGAAAGGAAAAAGACAAGAAAAAAATAAAAACAACAAAAATACCCAGAACAACAAACCAAAACAACAAACTTAATGCAACATTTGAAATTAATTACATTTAAAACCTGAAAATTAAGACATTCTGCTTAGGAAATTTTAGCATACTTTTGTTAAAATGTAGTCCAGTTAACTATGTCTCATTTGTTTAGAGCTGTTACCAAAATCCTGATCTCTATTAATTCTCACTGGGATGAATTGAGTTTGGGAGAGTATTATGGAAAAGAGTCACTCTATTTTTACAGTGCTCCTATGACCTTTCCTTATATTCTCTATAGATATCTACTGTTAGCAGCTGCTGGAAGCAGGATGGTGGAGAAAATGGATCTTCTTTGTTTTTTAATCTGATACAGTGTCTTTCATGGTCTTAAGTTAACTAGCAGAAGCAGACATCTTTGAGATTTAACAAATTGAGCAATGAAGATTATTAAGAAGAAAAATATTGGTTCATCTGTGACATTTGCAGCAGACTGAGCATCACATTGCATCCATGCCTATGCAGAAAATCTCATTTTCTGTCTAGGGCCCATTTTCTCTGACAGGTAATACACTTTTATGTGGCCAGAGAGATCTGACTTTGGGTGGTTTAAGCCAAATTTGTTCACACACACACGCACACAGAACATTTGGCAGTGGTGTGTCTGGACTCACAAATACGAGCCATGTCCTGGTTTATGGCATCCCCGACTACTTCTGACCCAGCATCTGAGTCAAAACCTTTCATGGAGCTGGGACACAGCTCAGGGATCCAAATTTTCTTTCCTGAGTTTCACACTTGTTTTATCCAGCAGAAGTCTCTGTTGGAAAAGAACAGAAAAGGGGGATCAAATCCATCAACAAGGAAAAATGTGGTTCCTCCACTTTCCTCCCAGAGTACTTCTAGCTTAGCCTTCCCGATCTCTCCAGAGAAACATTCTTCTCTTTCATGCCCCAAACTCAGCCATCGGATCCACCTTTCTGGCCAGCCAGGTATGTCAGAACAGCAGCTTCATAATCCTGCAAAGGACCCTAAACCACGGCACAGAGGACAGAGTATAGTTGCTTTAGAATGAGTGCCTCTGGAGAAAATGTCTTGGACTTCTGAGACAGCTTCATGTTGCTGACAGAAGTGGCACAGGAGCTATGAGTGACCAACATCCACACAGATCATCAGCTCTCCTGGGCTCTCCTGTGACCCCAAACATCCTGGGGGCAGAGCAAAACTCAGTCGCTGTTTCTCCTGATTTAATGCTGTCATGCTTTTGCTCTCTCACTGGGACCTGCACCTTGATTTTTCTTTCTTTGCTTATACCCAGTCTTGCAGAACGCTTGTTCAAGTGCTCAAAGTTGATGCATCTGCCTGACCTTATTGATTCCTCTGAACTGCAGGAGAGAAAAAGAAGGGATATTTTTGCCCTGTGCCACTTACCCAGAGTGACTCAGGAATCTGGTCTATAAAGCAAAGTGAGCAGGTTTTGCATTTACAGATTTAGAGTTTTAGACCAAATTCTCCTGAGGAATGGAGGAGGTCAGAAACTTCAAAGGTGTGATATAAATACATGTTCTTATGTTAACTGGGTATCTTTGAAAATTCCCCTTCCACCATCCTTATCTTGTGCAGTGTCCCACAAGTTTTCTGGTATTACTAGTATTGTAAAACTTCATGGAAGGACACACAAAACCTTGGGGTTTCGGCATGTATTGAGCAAACTTGGGACTGTTTCCAAGTCAAACACTGCAAATGCAAATTTTGCTTGTAGCTACAAAGACACCCTCACTGATCCTCTAGAATTTGCAAAAGGGTGAGTTAATTGTCCAGGTCCTCTCCATAGCTAATGACAAAGAAGGGACTACAAAGAGAGGCCCAATTACCCTCTTACCTGGCCCCAGCCTTGAGGTGCAGTGAATTTATGCTTTCAGCTGGTCCTGTTACCCATTGACTTCAAAGTGAGTCTGGACAAGAATAGATTAACCTAGATAACAGAATTTGCTTTTAGAGAGATAAAACTAGGCAACATAAATCCCATCTTAGCTTACCAGGGGACAGATAATGAGAAGGACAACCTTTATGTGTTCACTGAAAAATAGTCAACCTAAATTTTACACTGGGCCATGGAGATGTTGAGATGGTGCCACAGGGGCTCTCAGTGGTGCACTGGCTCCTACAGTCAGTGAAATGAGAAGTTACGTTTCTCCTTTTTGCATTGTAATGCCACCACAAGGAGAGGGAAAGGTGACTTTTGCTGAAGTCCCAGATCTCAAGAGAGAGATTGCAATAAAATTTTGTGCAGATTCCCCAGCAGTTAGGGTGAAAACTAATTACCTGTGCATAAGGAAAGCAGATGATTTGCAATGGGGTTGCACAAATGTCAGAATCTACGTATCAAGATGCAGCAGTCCAAGGAAATTATTTGCTTTTATAAATGTCCGTGCCTCTAGAGACTTGTGGACTAGACATAGCCAAAGGAAATTCTTGACTACTCCTGCTGGGTTCAGTAATGTAGTTCAGTAAAATGGAATTTAACTTGAAGTCTGAACAAAGCAGCATGCGAGAGGGAAGGAATGTTTAATCTATGTTGGACTGCCTGTTAAATATTTTGAAAAACAGAATTTTCCTTTGTCTTCTCACCATAGTCCTGTAAGCCAAAAACTCTGTGAAAACCTGCATATTGCCTTCCAGTTGCCCAGAAGGACATAAACTCCTACAAGCTGTACCAGATAAAGTGGAAATCTCTGCAAATACACAAAGATTGCACATTCATTTAATAAACTGTAATAGCAATCTTAAACGAAAAATTCAAGGCTTTCACAACAATTCACACAAAGGTCTCAAAGAGTACAAAAATGGATTCCCATGGTTGGACAGGGCCTTCAGCAGCCTGGTCTAGTGGAAGGTGTGACTGCTCATGGCAGGGGGTTTAGAACTGGATGTTCTTTAAAGTCCCTGCCTACTCAAACTATTCTATGATTCTGATATATACAAATATATACACATGAAAATAGACTTAAAAAGCTATTGGCATAAGAGACAACTGTGACATTTTAGCTTCGAAACGCAATCTTTTAGAAAATGAAAACTAAACTTCCTGGGGAAATTTATTCTCTTTCTAAGTGTGTATAATAAAAAGAGACATAACGATTATGATAACAGTTTATTCAACCATATAATGCTTCCTCTGCAGAGGACAGCCAGCAGCATTTTTGGCAAACGGCATCTTTTCTAAGGGCAGAGGTGGTCTGGCTCTCTGTGAGAGCAGAAGAGACTGGCAGTTTGAAGAAACACCATTTTATGTGAGGGTATCCTGCAGGAGAAAGTAAGTTTCTTCTAGGGAAGAAATGTTCAAAAACAGACAAAAAAGTCAAAACCTGGCCATTAATCCCATTAGAAAATCAAAACACATTTCACACCAAATCCCATTCTCAACCAGCCTATTCAGGAAAGAAGCTAAGAAAGGGGAATCTCCAGAGCTGCTGAGAAGGTAAAGGTACTATGGAGGGAAAGAAGAAGAGACTAAGAGGAGGGGGATAGAAATGTCAATGTGATGACATTCCAGGAGGAAGGAAAAGAGAGGAGTCTGTATTTGTGCCTGCTGTTTTGACAAGCTTCACATTGAGCAGGAGTCAGAGAAAATTGATAGGAACTGGTTTTAAGAGGAAAACAGATCTACATCAGCTTTTCCAGAGTACAGTGACTCAGCCTGAGCAAATCTGCAAATCCAATATCTCCAAGGTTAAGCTTAAACTCACAAAAAATGCAAAGGCAGTATTCTATACCTTTGAGACTTTGGATGATTTGTATGGCAACATTTCTTTTATTGTGGCACCTAAAAGAAAATTTGTCTTGAGGTTTTCTTTTCTAAAGTGTCTTTTTACATTGCACATGTGTAAGGGTTTAATTATGAAAAACAAAGGATCTTTCTACGTTGAAAAATTACGTTAAATTAGAATTACGTTTTGGGAGAGCACTTTAATAACTGCAGATATTCTGGGAGAATTGTAGAATTGTTATTATCACCTAATAAAAAAGTTTTGAAAATAAGAGAATATAGAGGCATAATTAAACCTAAAATAAAAACAGTTTAGAAACAGAATTGTGTGTTTTAGTTATCTCAACAGCCTTAATTCAGCCCTAGGAGAGTACTTTGAAGAAGCTGTGTAAAAAATGCAGCAATCCTGGTGCTAAGAAATTTGTCATGTTTGTCACATATGGGCTACTATATTAAGTTTAATCATCCTGTTATGGTCCATGTCATGGTGGGGGAGAGCAAAGATTTTTATAACAAGTCCTTGGTCCCAGTCCCAAAATAATCTGAAATACAAATCATTAGTCAAGTGTATCTCCAACATTAAAGATGTGAATTTTCTGTTTCTGCTGTTCACGAGGCCAACAATGTTCTGGGTGTTTCAGACTGCACATTGCCTTTCCCAGACATGTCAAGTTCCTCACTGCAGACACTCCAAGACACCTCTCTTGCAAACACTAATTATAGAATAGTATATAGCAGTATATTGAATCACAGAATCATTAAGTTTGGAAAAGACCTCCAAGGTTGAGTCCAGCTATTAATCCAATGCTGTCAAGTCCACCACTAAACTATATATGTATGTGTCTCTGTAATTGCAGACTCTATTTGCACAAAGAAGTCATGGTAAGACAACCTGAACTATACTTTCTCAACTTCTGGCTGCTTGATTTAGCAGCTTTCAAAATGCTCTTTTGACAGAGCAGTTATGTACATGTGTCCATGCAAGGCGTTGCTGGGAAATAGTGTTCTTTTCTAAGCACAAGTTAGGTAATTAAGCAATTTCCTAGTGATTTTTTTTTTTTTTGTGGATCAATATTTCAACCGGCTTTTAGGCGTACAGAGTATGTAGTATTATTCCTATAGTTATATTTATCAGCAAGAATTGAGGTTTATGACAGTAACAACACTATAAGTTTGTCAGGATATTGAGTGAAGGGTTGGATGTGGGAACAGAAGTGAACAAATAACAGGATCAAGGTGGGAC
Source organism: Pseudorectes ferrugineus (assembly GCA_008033365.1). Taxonomy (NCBI): domain Eukaryota; kingdom Metazoa; phylum Chordata; class Aves; order Passeriformes; genus Pseudorectes; species Pseudorectes ferrugineus. The sequence goes on along the minus strand of QWTY01022621.1, from coordinate 20,607 downwards.
TGGTTCATAAGCTCCTATCTCACCTTGGACTCACTGTTCTTTATACCAAAGTGTCTGAAGGCCAATTTGCCTTCTGTTCATTAGGCTTAAGAGAAAGATTCTGAATCATTTACCCTGGAGACTGATTTATTTCAGAGTTTCCACAAGGTCAGTGGAAGGAAATCATCACTAGAGAGGGAAAATGGCCTAATGGTGGTTCAGTAGCTAAGGATTTTGGAGAAAATGATGAGGAGCCCCTCCACCACTGGCCTGAAAGCTGACCTTGGCTTGGAACCTCTCCTGTCCCATCTTCCATCTGTAAATGGGAGTGACACTTGCTCACCTCACAGGCAGGTAGGGAGCTACAGGCATAAGGGCAATGTTGTAAGGAAAAAATGTGCTTTGGGCATCTGTATATTTGGGAGAAGGAAGCTTGAGCAATCAAATCTGCTCTAGACAATTTGAAAATAAAAACTTTTTAAAATCTGAGAACACCATGAATAGGTCTTTCTCTGAGGAAAGCCAAATATGGTTATGTTTGATGACTCTTCCTGGGTAATGCTGAAAAACCACACTGGAAGTGGCCAGTCTCTTTCAGCAGGTGGAAAAGACTGAACTCCTCGTGGTGTTCTCTTCTCCCTCCCTCTTCCCTGAGCACATTCATAGGCCAATGACACATTGCCTGTGACATCTGTTTTCCCTGGAGTCAATTTTCTAATTGCTGAGAGTTTTAGGCATTTGTAACTTTCTTTTCTCTTGCAATATAGTACAGACAGGGCAGACAACTCCACTCCAAGATCATCAGGAGTGCTGAGGGCTTCTCGTTCAAAGGCAAGAGCTGTGAGGGCTTCTCTGAACCATTCTTCTTCTATTCTCTCTGCTTCATGGTCTCTCCCCTCAACCCATATTAGACCTTATTCTTAAAAAGGTTGGGAAAAGCAATGAATTAACAAAATTTTCTGATAATACTACGATATCTGGGTTAGTAAAGGAAAAGTCCTGTGCTGTGTCCCTTGTGTACCTCTCACAGAAGTCAGTGACTGGCAGGTGAAGCTTGGTGGAGGTAAATATGAAGTGACACATGAGATAAAAATCAATGCCACTTGCCTGTAGAACACGACAGATTCTGAACTGACCATTACCATTCATGTGTGAGAACGTGGGGTTGTGACAGTACAGTGAAAACATCAGCTTGGTGCACTTCAGCTGTCAAGAAAGCAAGTGAAATGTGAGCAATTATTAAAAAAGGGCTGGAGAAGGAAGAGCACTATTGTGCTACTGGGTAAATCCATATCTTGCCCACACTTCACATGATATGTACAGTTCTGGTATTCCCATCCTGCAGGATTTATACGAGGCTTGAAAAGATTCAGAGAAGCATCTCAGGTACAACAGATGTGAGAAACTGATTCTGTACCAGGAGAGACTAAGCTGGAAGCCTTCAGTCCAGACAAGAGACAACTTAGGGAAAAAAAGGGGAAATGCAGCTGAAGTCTCTAAAAGATGTTTTTGGCATGGAAATGCTTGTTAGGATAGATAGTTTACAATGTCTTCAGTACAAGAACTATGGACATCCAATTAAACTGAAGGGAAGGAGACTGAGAAGAAACAAAAAGTATTTTTTCATCATATTGCATGTAGTTAATCTGTGGACCTCCTTCTGCAGGATATAGGAGATGACAAGGTTTCCAATTATGAGAGGAAACACTAGACAGGGTAATGAAGAACAAAGTTATTGAGCATTCATAAATTGTTAAAAATTATGTTGAAAAAGAAAAGATAAAATGAAAATAAAATTTTTTTAAAAAGGAAAAATAGCAGAAAATGTCCAATAAACCTCTAGAAATACATATTTTAAAAGATCAAAATAATTTTTTTTAAATATTTCTTCATTGACTGCCATTATCATTACACCTTGGAATAGTAAGATAGCTTTTATAATGAGTTCATGAATAAGTGTACCTTTAGCCAATGGCTTCTAGGCAAGACGGACATCTTTGCTGATACAAAGACTTCTGTATTCTTCTGATACAAAGCTTCTGCAAGCCTGGTGGTGTAGAGGACCTGTGTCCTTAGAAGACTGAACCACATGGTCACACTCCCGTAATTGCACAGACAAAACAAGCAGTCATGAAAGTGCACAAATGAAAAGTAACAAAAATTGAAGAGAAAGCAGCCAGGAAAGGTGAGGGTGATAAGAAGAGAAAACAACTTTTTGTTATTTGCCCTGGATGTTGACAAGCTTTGCCCTTGGAAGTGACCTGTAGCATAGCCAGGTAAGCTCTTTAGCCAAGACTAAGTGCAGAATAATGATGGGACTTTGTGGATTTCGAAAGGCAGCTGTTCCCATGCCTTTGCTGCCACCACAATGATTTGAGATTGCAAACAGATGGGAAGGTAGTCAGCATAACAACAGGGGAGGCATCCATGAGAAAACACATTTCTTAATACGTGACTATGGCTGAAAGGAAAAAAACTGTAAAAGTTGATGGGCTGCAGATATCCAGTTTCTGTCAGAACAGTATAAGCAGAAAGAAAAAAAAATCACTCTGGCAAGAAAAACTAAGATTAAAGTATAAACAGACTCTTCGGTCTCCTGTAACCTGGCTCATTCTGCCTGCGTGACACGATCAGATTCTGTTCAAGCTCTGAAAGCCCACAAGACCCTCTGGCTGGAGGCCCTGGATGCAAGCTCAGTTTCAGGGTGTACCTTGTACAAATGCCTTTGATGAGATCAGATATTTGGCAAGTCACTCGAAAAATATCTGAAGGACTGCAGTGAGCTTAGCTCACCATGTAAAAATCCTGCTAACACCAGGGCCAGCAGCTAGTGTTGCTGCAGAACTGATGTGAATTATATTAAACTGAGGTTAAACTAGACAACTTTTGCTTCTCTGGGCTTTTCTGCTAAATATCCACGTAGAACCACAGAGTGATCCCAGCGTGTCACCTGGCCCAGAACAGCAGCTCCTGGCCATGCTGCATCACAACCTGTGGTGTCCAGTGTGCCAGCTAAAGGACTTTAGAGAAGTGTGTTGTACCTCTACAATGTCAAGGCTGAGGGACAGTTTTTCTGAGCCTCAGAGCCCTCCAACTTCCCCTCTGAGTCTGGCAGTCACACACCACCGTGCATGCCTACATCTGCAAGGCTGTGACTCCAGCCTTGTGCTTAACATAACTTTTCCATAAAGGCAAGTCAGCACAGCAGCTGCTGAATGAGGTAGGGTCAAAATGAGTTTGCTTGCTCTCATCACATTTCTCAGCCACCTTTCACAAGATGAAGGATTTTTTTTTTACCAGAGCATATGGAGATGTACAGCAGGCAATGGTTGATAGCAATGGTTCAGGCTGTGTCCCAGGGAGTGGCCATGCTCCTGGCATGGATATGGCAGCGGTCCAAGTGTGGGGTTACTTTCAGAAACCTTGAAGTACTCTTTGGGGCTTGCAGACCTTCAGCCAGGAGCTGTCTTTGTGGCCCTGGGAGGTTCAGTCTTGGAGCAACCACCCCATGTACTCGGCAGCAACATCTTCCAAACCTTGCTATGATTTCTCCTTGGACCACACAGGCCCCCCAGTCACCAGATGAACATCTTGGCATCTGCACTTGTCTGCTGAAGCAAGATCCACGTGTGAAAAGAGCATATTAACAGTGAGGCTTTGAACTCAAGTCCATAAAGATGATGTTGCAATGACTTTAGGACTAGGTACTCACTGTATATTTTCCTTCATAAAATATTCTGAGATCAAACAGTAAAAGATAAAGGCTAAAAATTGCCATAGGAAGGATGAAAGGGATGGTTGTTTCTTGTCTAAAGAACATTGACTAAAGCATACCATTCTAAGGTTATGTTTATTTTACAGGTAAAAACAAAGGCAAGAATAACCTTAAAGACTTCTGGGCAGAATAACTTATTATGACCTTGAACAGTGCAAAACAACAGCTCTTCCAGTGACCACTCAAGACCTCGGAGTGGAACATTTCAGGGAGTGGTGCTTTACCAGATGAGTGTTCTACAAGCACGATGGAGAGGGAACAAAGCTTTTAGATCTAACCCTGTGGTTTAGGAGCCCAAGTCCCATTTTCAGAAGGAGCAAGCACTTGGAAGACAGGTGTTCAGGAAACCGCTCTGAAAATGAGGTTTTGGTTTCTACATCACTTAAGAGATCTCTTCAAAATATTGACAGAGAGCCTGGACTTGAATCAGGTCAGATTCCACCATGTGTTGGGAAAGAACAAACTTTGTCCCCTTTTTTATGGAACAGAGAAAAGACAAATTTGCCCATGATACTGTGAATACAGAGCTTTCTGCTTTGGTCCAGTTCTTGATCACATGAGTGAAGTGCTGATTTTCACCTGCACACACCCCACTGCTATCCTTTAACCTTAATCAAGCTACATTTTTACACAGGAGCAAGGAGGAAAAATAGACTATTCCTTTCCAGAATTACTGAGTTTTTCAGCATCAGTATCCTGGCAAATAGATTGTAGGCACTTCTGTAATATCAAAGGCAGCAACTAACAAATGTTCTCATTCAATCCATGAGTCTGGAAATTCATTGGGCACAGGGTGAAGTGTGGTCACTGCTATCAAAGTATATTGTCTACTGTGAGAACAGAATTTTGGATGTGAACCAAAGCTTTCTTGAGGGAGATAAGCTTGTTATTCAGACAGTAAAATGTTATGATTAGCACCTGATGAAGCATTAAAGAACCATAAAAATTCTGCTACCTGGGAAAGATTACTTAGCAGGAGGCTGCCTGTGCTTTGGCAAGCAAGTGTGTAGCAGCTGGACTTGGTGTCTCAGCTTTCCATGAAAAAGTGGATTTATGCAGTCATTTTGTGGTGCAAAGAAAGCAGAACCACCCAGTCAGCTGCAGACATGAACAGGCAGATTCTGCTTCTGTTCACACTGGAATGCCCCAGGTTCCAGGAATTCTTATCCCACCTATGAATTGCGAGTACAAAAGAAATTAAGTGCAAGTTCAGTGCGATTTATGTTTGCTTTCACAGCTTGTCGGGCACAGCTTTTCGTAAATCTGCATACTTTTTTCATTGTGTTGAGTAGTAAGGATGATTTGTTCCCCCTGCTTGCTATGGCACTGTTCACTGTGGAGGAGACAGAGCATGCTCAGGTCCCATCCCAACTTGTATCAGGAACTTGACAGATCTGGCAAAGTGCTGAAGTGGGTGCCTTGATGAAAATCCAGACCTATGTACACTCTGAAGGCTGCAAATGGGCCCCATTTGGACCAGTCCCTAGCACTGATCCCCTGTGGATGCTGCTGAGCTGGAGCCTGGTGGGACATCCAGGCCAATGCCTTTGGACTTGCATGGAGTTATGCTCTTTGAAGTTCCCAATTTAGTCTGAAATGACAGAGGTTCCATTAGGGACAGGTTATGCAAAATTAAAAGGAGTCTTGAGTGATGCTGACCAGCCTCATTAACAGGCTCTGCTGAGCATCAGCTGCTGAGCTACAGGCTTGGATTTTTTGAAAGTGAATGGCAATGCTGAGTCATGCTGAGTTACTAATTTTTCACGTTCAGTTTAAAAAATCTTAAAACATTTTAAGGTGTCTAGATCTTTTTTACTTTTTCTTCTGAAATGAGGCTTCAGATGAGAATGAAAACTAACAGCCAACACCAGAAAATCCGGGTCATTGGTCCTGAAGTGAGACTAAAATGGAGTAATGGTTCTGTTCAAACTGAACACAAACACAGTTAGCACACGGGCAGGTTTACACCTGTACAAAGTGAGACTGAGTGTCCCCAGCCCTGCTCTGAGCAGATGGTGATTAAGGCAGTGGATTAAGATGGACGATTGAGTTTCAGGGCTCTGCATATGGGATAACAGGCAGGAAAAGTACACATCTGCCAGAAAATCAACACTCTGTCCCTGTTCTCCCTATCTATCAATAAAAGTGATAATACCATGTTTCACATACCCTGTTTGCACAGTAAACTCTTCACTGCTGTGCCAGATCGAGCCTTAATATGCATAACTAATGTAATGGTTTCCAGCCTCATCTGGGACCTCCAGCAAAGCCTGTAACCCAAATAATGCCAAGCTGTGTTGCATGGGAGTGAACGATTAAACAGCATGGGAGGCAGAGAGGAATCACCCTCTGTGTAACAGCTTCAGGGCAAGCACTAAGCAAGCAGGTCCTGGCACCTCCACATGTTCTTTACCCATCCCATCCTGGTTTGATCAAATGGGCAAGTTTGCCCATGCACTTGACTAATATATGCCTTAGTTCACATGTTTCCTGGTTGCCAATTTGGCTGATTTCATGCTTCCGTAATCTCATTTGACTAACTTTACGTGGTGTGAGTATTTGCACACATTAAAAATAGTAATATTTTTGTTGAATGCTAGTTGCAGGCTAATGTTCATGGGTTGAGGAAAAGAAAAAAGGGATCTGAAATAAAACATAAGTGATACCCAAAGCCCTGATGTCTTCTTTACATTTGAGGATAACAGAGAGGGAAGGAGCTGAGACAGAACATCTGCCAGTAATTAGAGACTGGATTTAGGTTATAATAGCCAAATCCTGAAGAGTCCTTCTTGTTTCAGCAGTGGGTCAGCAGTCTCATGGATGGGCTTCAGTGGAGTTTTTCATCTGATTGAAGTTTATCCCTGTCATTGTTTAGCATAGCTTGGTTTTTAGTTAAGGAGAAATCCAACAGCCATGGAAGTGATTCTTTTGCAAGGGGCTGCTGACAGCTTCCTCTAGACCCGACAAAACCAATCAGCTGGCTAGTTTGAATATTGACAACTCTGTTAAGCCACTTCAAAAGCTGGACACGCCTCTGTGAACCACATTTAAGAACAAACAAAGCCCGTGAAAGCTCTCTTGCTTCCAGCGTTTGGACAGGTAACTGGGGGATCTGCGGGGCCCAGCTGGGTTGGCCCGCGGCGCAGCTCGGCTGAGATCTCAGCCGCTTCTGCTTCACTGGAGACCCGGCACAGCCCCCAGTGCGGCCTCTGAAATGAAATTCCACACCCCAAGAGCTCCGGCCACCGCCCGGCAGAGATGACATGACCAGGTAAGATTAACTCTTTCAGGGCTGTAAGATTCCCCAGAACAGATGAAACCTACAGACATCAATCCTCTCCCGAGCCAGAGGAAAGAAAAAGGTGAATTGACCAAAGTCAGTGAAGAAGGAAGAGCTGAAGCCCAGAGAGAGAGGAAGAAGAGGACATGCTTCAAACTTAGGAGCTGAAATTCTTTTGTAAGGCTATGGTGATGGACTATGATACATCAGAGTAGCCCTGTAATTCATGAAAAAAGCATGCGGGATGGAGAGTTCAAACATCAACTATGAGCAAAAGTACCTGTGCTGAAATAAGCAAATGTTGAAGTAGCTGTGATCCAATGAGAAGCTTGAACAGAGAGAGATGAGAGATGGAGACCCCTGCCCCCAGGGAAGAAGAAGAAGACCTCTGTTCCCAGAGATGAAGATGATCCCAGAGATAGATGAAGAGAACCTTTGCTTCTGAACAGCTCATCCTTAAAATGGTACCCCATTAGCTAAAGATTGAACCCTCAAAAACAGTTGTGGGGAAAGCTGTAAGTCGAGGGAAGGGACTTCCACATTGCGATCAGATTTTCCATTTCCTGGGTGGCTGACTTGCTGTGACATTGAAGCCACGAGAGAACTGTTTCTTGTGGAGAAGTCTCCATGGCTGGCAAGAGAGACTCCTCTCCCTAAGTGAACTGAAGAAAGATTAGTATAGAGGTGGTAAACTGACTGAAAACCCCATGTTTTGTTTCTTTATGTTGTCAGTGGGAAAGAATAGAGGTGGGGGGAGGAGAAGTGTTCTGAAGGCTTATTTTGACTCTTATTATTGTTCTTTTAGTTCTGTTAATAAAGCTTTCTTTATATTCTTTAAAGTTTCAAGCCTGCTTTGCTTTTCTCCTAATCCTTAATCTCACAGAGTAAAATAAATATAAACTAAAACCACTACAATCCCTTTTTTTGCAATGTCTGAAAGGACTTCCTTGGTAATAGGTAGTGAACATGATAGTATGGAAATATTTTATTATCTTACAGCAAATGTTTTTCCCTATTCTATAGTGGAAGTGCCCACCCACTGAATTCAAGACAGTTGGCAGCACAAGATGATGGCAAAGGAATAAGTTTGGGGCAGGGGAAAAGTTGTGATTACTGTGAGAGAAGAAGTCTAAATAATGACTCCTCATCCAAGCTCTTTCTATTTAATTTCTTCTGCTGTTTGGAGGGGGAAAAATGTAGGCTATAACTCTGTAGAAGTAAAACATAGTGATCCATTTCACTTCAAGGACACTACTTTGTATCCATCCGATTTTATTTGTCGGAATAGGAATAGTCATTGTGTATGATTCTTCTCTGAATGTGAAAATGTGGATCCAGATTTGGGCGGGCTCTGGGTAAATTTGCAGAAGCTTGGAACAAGCTAAGAAGGGAGAAAAATAAACAAGTGTAGAGGAATACTTGTAGGTTCAAAAGTTGCTTAAGACTAGAAAATGATAAGTAGTATGCCAGGGGGAAGATCCCTGAAGGAAACCTACTACAATTTACAAAGAGTAAGATTTACAGTGGCAAGTGTGTGCATTGAGTCACAAGAATAACAAATACCTAGGAAAAGAAAATATTGAGTATTCTAACCTACATTTGATGGGTTGGGGTTTGGGTGCTCTTGGATTGGGTTTTGAGGGCTCTTGGAGTGAAGGGAGGAGTTGCTATTTCTTTCTTGTGGTTTTTTTGGAAACCTGATGCATTTCACTTATGCCATGGACTTACATCTCTGTTCAGTGATGTCTCTAGGAGCAAACACCTACATTATTGACCACTCTGGGCAATATTAATTCCATATTCTCATTCTCTGTTTGTTCAATTCAGGGATGCAAGTATTGCTTTTGCTGCATCTAAATGGAAAACTCAGAGATGTACTTTGGTGAATTGATAACCTGACAAACCGCACACACCCAGAGTTCAGAGAACCCAGAAACTTCATCCAAAGGAAATATGCATGTGGTCCAAGGGGGAGCCTGGGAGCCAGTTTGAGCTCTTCAGATGATTCCCTCCATGACTTTGGATGAGTCACAAGAAATGCTCACATTCCCACCTGAACATGGGGAAATTTATTCTTGCCCTGCAGGTTTGTAGTTGGTCTCTGACTAAAGAATTAGTACTGAGCCTTACATACTGTATGTGGCATTGTATATAAGAATTAAATAGTTATGGATACAACACAATCCTGATCAATAAAAATTATTTACTTTCAAAGCTGATTTTTATTATTTTTTAATTATATATAATTTCCTACCTAACCAATTGATGTTCCTTAAAGCTTAATTGGAATCTTCTATTTTCCCAGGACCTTTGTTCACAAGTTTGAAATATCATTTTAGAGACATGTTTGAAGCAGTAATATATTGACATTTTATCTTTCAAGTCAATTGAATGCTTGATAAACTTCCCATTTTCCAGTTCATGTTGTAATATGTGGAGAGGAGACTCAAGGCAACAAAGCACGAGGAATGTGCATTCTGTTCATCTCCAATTCTCCTATGAGCTTCATGGGTCATCTTCCAGGGACATGTGTGTTTTTTTAAAGCTAAGCCAGCACTGCAGCTGCTGACAGATCAGAAACCTACTGGATGCCTTATAAATCAGGCACAGAAGTCGTTAGAGAGAAGTGTGTACCAGCCAGCACGGGGATACGGCTACGCACACAGACAGAGTTCTTTCCCACTTCATATAAATCAGTTACATTCCAGTTTGCATGTCTCTCCTCTTCTGTGCTTATTTGTCAGCGAGGCATTGAAGGGGCTGATGGTTGTCAGTGAGATAAATCAAAAGCCACACTGTAGCTGTTGTGGTGCCGTGTATTCCACCACAGCTTCTAAAGCAAGATATAATCAGCACTAAATTTCCAGGTCTATTTACAGCATCAGAGGTTAAGAGAGCGATGGTGGATTTTTTATGTTGTCTGATATTTTCCAGCTGGTTTTAATATATGCTTCTCTTGAAGAGCTCTGCATGAGTCATCAGCTCAGCACACAATGCTTACTTTTCATTGTTAACCTCTCATAATTCACCTTAGCAGTTCCTGCTGCACTTCTCAAACCGAGGCTATGCTAACAAATCCATTATGCTAAGAGACAATGTAATGCTGCTGCTGGAAGATATGGGTTTGAAATTATGTTTATTTTACACGGTTCAACATATTCTTCTATTTGGAGACATGGTTATGCTTATCACTTGACAGCCGCTGCCACAGTGAAGGTCACAGCGGGGGACAAGGAATAGTTTTCAGGACATTTAGGCAGCAGAGACAGGACAAATCCCTTAGGACGGGCTTGTCCATTGTATCAGGTGGGAGCTGGAGGCTGTAAATGACACTTTCCTCTTGTCTCTTTTCTCCCTAGCTCTTTCCAAAATCATTTTCAGGCAGTATGGTTCTTCTCTCATGGGTGAAGCACAGGGGAAGATGAGCATGAAGCTGTTCTCTCTCTTCTCTCTTCTAAGACAGGACAGTGACAGAAAGTGAATAATAGAAAACTCTAATTTAAAAGGGGAGATTATATGGATGAACCTTCCAAGCAGTGCCTTAGGTAAGGTTATCCAGGGCCTTGTTATGCCAGGTCTTGAATATTTCCCCCACCTTTCTGGACAATATATTCCAATGCTTAACTGCTCTTGCAGTGAAACATTTTTTTCTCTATATCCAGAAAAAATTTCCCTGGAGCAATATGTGCCCACTGCCTCTGGTCCTGCCCCCATGCATCCCTGTGTAGGGAGCACCTCCACTTCTTTACAACTACCTCCTTGGCAGTGGAAGATGGTGATTAGATCTCCCTGAGCCTTTCCTTCTCTAGGTGTAGCAAACCCAATTTTTTTTCTTTTTGACAAAGCAAATTTTCAACCTTTGTTCGTATGTCAAGATCTCCAACCATCTAATCATCTCTGTGGCCCTCCATTGGACCATCTCAAGTATTTCAAGGTTTCTCTTAAATTGGTAAGACCAAATCTGGCTAACACATGCCAAGTAGAGTGGGATGATCTCTTCCCTTGATCTGCTGGCTACAGGATTGCAAATGTGGCCCAGGACCTGGTTTGCTTTTGTTGCTGCAAGGACACATTGCTCCTTCATGTTCAGCTTACTGCCTGCCAGACCCCTTGTCCTTTCCTGCAGAAATTGGAAGGGTCTTTATGGGCAAAACCAGTCTGATTGACACTGGTGGTCATAGTGTTGGTATTTATTAATTAATTAATTAAGAAATTAGCAAGGCTGGTGAAGGGCTTGGAAAACAAGCCCTATGAATAACAGCTGAGGGAGCTGGGGTTGTTTAGCTTGGAAAAAAGGAGACTCAGGGGTGACCTTATCACTCTCTACAAGTTCCTGAAAGGAGGTTGTAGCCAGGTAGGGGTTGGTCTCTCCTTCCAGGCAACACTGACAGAACAAGAGGACACAGTCTCAAGCTGTGCCAGGGGAAGTTTAGGTTAGATGTCTGGAAAAAATTCTTCACTGAAAGAGTGATTGGGCACTGGAATCATCTGCCCAGGGAGGTAGTGGAGTCACCGTCCCTGGACATGTTTTAAAAAAGACTGGACATGGCACTCAGTGCCATGGTTTAGTTGATAAGGAGGTGTTAGGTTAGGTCATAGGTTGGACTTGATGATCTCAAAGGTCTTTTCCAACCTAGTTCGTCCTGTGATTCTGTGTGAATTTGTGACTAATGCCCCAGTGCTCCCCCAGAGTCTAACGTTGAGGAATTTGAACATTAAGTGTTTCCTGAAAATGTTTCTGCACTACCTCAATTATAAATGAAAGCAGATCCTTGTGGTCACAAAGCCAAACGCTCAAACACTAAGCAGCAGGTAAGTTTTGAACTTCCCATAACAAACACAGTTCTGTCCATGCATGGATCCACCTTCTCCGCACTTAAGGCAGGGAACCTGTGCAAAAATTAGACTATGACAAATAATTAAAGACTATGCACATTGTGTACACCATGTCAGCCATCAAGTTAACACTTGTACTGCCTAACTAACACTTCGGCTTCTCTTTGCATTCCTCTAAGCTGCTGATGAAATGTTGTGACAATAAGTTAGTTATGCATTGTTTCCTTTTCTAAGCTTTGATTCATTGTGTTTTACTTTAATTGAAATAACTGGTTGTATGACTGACCTTTTTGCAATTAATTCTTTTATAAAAGTTCCCCACTGTCTGCTGCCCATCCACACAAAGTGGGCCAGACCTTTCAGATCTCCATCCAGAATCTCTGCTTTGAGGTTTTCCACTGTGGCAGATGTCGGAAGGCATGCCTGGATCACGCTCTTTTATTGGATTTTCTGTGTTACTTCCTGCCCTGTTTCCTGTACAGTTAAATACCATCTTTGCTTTCCTCTCTGCAGTCAAGCTTTCTGCAATTATCAGCTGTACACAGTGACATTTCTCCCTTCCTCTTAAGTATTTAAAATTAATCTAAATGTTACAATTAAGAATAGCACTTTGGAGCCATTAACGTGGATGGGTGTTTCAATACAGAGCAACTCTCACTGTTTGTACTTCTCTGTGAGAGAAAATGACTTTGACTTTCACTCCCCAAACTGGTTTTGAGTGTTTGAGGAAGCTGTGCTTCCCTGCTGCATTGGAAGGACATTTTGATGGCTATGAAGTGGTGGAGAAAAAAAGTAAAAATAACACCACATTGAAAATAAAACTGGCATTTGCTGTTTCTCCTTGTCACAGATGTCAGTTTATAATTCAGAGTGGAGGTAGAACTAGGTAACAGATTTAGTTTTAGGAGCAACACTATTGTTTGCCCCATAGTTTTTCACCAGATTTTCTCGATATTCTTGCCAACAATAGAGGCACCCACAATTTTATGTATCTCCCAAGCTGTGTTGCTAAGGGATAGACTGTAGACACATGCTGTGATCTGTCACAAATAAAGCTTAAAATGCTAATTTGGTCTAGTTATTAGCACATTGCTGATAGAAAATTGCAATACAATTTGGCAATGAAAAAAATGCAATCTGTGTTCTAATCCCAAATAAAAGTTTTAGGATTACTGATTTTAGAGTACCGTGAAACTGTAATAATGAAATACTAGCTGCAAGATGCTGTTGAGAGTTCAAGTGCAATGCTTGTAATTTCAGGAGATAATTATTTCTCTGGTAAGATCTTCCATGTAGGAGACTTTGTATGGCCTTTTTATATTGGTTTCCTGTACAGACAAATAGTTTTCATTTTATTTTCTATTTATAGAGTAATGCAACTTGCAATAGAGTTGTGGTTTGCCACATGGTTCATAGGCATCATTCTCCTATATGCCTCATAGTTAAATAACTCCGGTACAGAGTAAATAATAACAAAAACAAATTAGTGGAAAGAAGAGGAGAACCTAGACAGTTGAAAACTGGTGAACTCCCTGGATTCAGTCAGAGAAATAAGGTCTGGAGGCCTTCAGAAAATAAGTGCTACCTGGAACAAGGAAATTATGTCAGCAAATGATTCTGTGATCTCACAAAACTTTGCACGTGAGAGGGCGAATAAAAGTTCCAACAGGTTGCTCCAAACCTGTTACAGGTTCACCCAAACATGAATAGAGCATTTGAAGATATGGAGTGCAGCAGATGGCAAAATATTGCCCATCAGTTGTGGTTATTGACATGTTTGTGCAGCCCTTGGGGTTTGAAAATCAGAAGAGCAAGAACTCTTTGCCACCATCTACTGATGAACTGGGGGAAGAGACATAGTTAATTTTCTCAGGTTATGTCCATGACGGGATGGATACCTCTGAAGTGTTGTTCACAATTCATTCAAGGACAGAAATAAAAGGAAAAGAGTCCTTTATTATGTTCACAACACTTCTAAGAATCAAAGGATTAGCTCTTGTGTCACTGGATTACCTAGGACAGAGATTCTGCCCTGGGGAAAAAATGAGTAAAAGATCTTGATTTTCAGCCTATACCTTCTATTTTGTAATGAATTGAACTCCTCAAAGTGAGACTGGACAATGAAGCTGACCTGGATGTGGAGAAATGATAAAGAGGTGCAAGATATCTTTATTCACTAACAAAGGAGCTTTAATTACTTCAGGAGAGGGAAAAACCTGGAGATCCTGATCTTGCAGTACACCTAAAAGTCACTGTATCCTGAGCAAGAGCCAGCACCAGCAGGGTGCTGGGACATGAGAGAAGGCAGCAGTGCTACAAGGAGAGCACTATCCCAAAAAGATGCAACAGCACAGGGGCTTTGAAGGGACAACAGGATGTCCCCTCAGGCTGCACCTTTCCTCTCCTGTCAGAGTCAGTCCCACCTATGTGCTCTCCTACTCTGAGACATCACCTGGGAAATTGCCTTAGGTTTGTGGGAAGCATCTGAAGCATGTTTCCTTAGTGGAATCCTGTTATTCCACTTGGTATCTGGATTTCTTGATGCCAGCAATTTCTCACAGAAAAAAAAAAATAGCCACTTTATAAACATATCAGCATTCTACCCCATTGAGGTGTCCAATATATGAAAGTATTTCTAGGAAATGTGCCTCTTTTTGTTTGAAGGCACAACGTGCCACTTTTCAGGAACTTTTCAGGAAGCAGGAGAAAGATGTTAGAAGCAAGGATAAGGTCCCTAAATAGTCACTTGTAAATAGATATGAATGTGCCATTTATGTGATTCCAGCCATCCAGAAGTGGGTAAACATGAGTAACCCACGACCGGGTCTGAATAAATATAAATCATCTCTTCCTACAGCCTCCTGAGAGCTTGGAATTAAAACCCTTGTTTGCCTGCCAAAGGCAGGGAAGAGAGGCAACTTCATTACAAACAACATGGGAAGATGTGGGGTAGGGCCAAATGGAGCTCTTTTGCTTACTTCTATGTTTTCCTACCACTCTTGAGCAGTCTCCTTGAGAAAAATCACAAAATCAATGAATATACCTTTTTGTTTGGTTGGTTGGGGTTTTTAATTTTATTTAGGGATTGAACTTGCGTTGAACAGAGGCCTTGATGGACTTGCTTCTGTCTTCCCCTTTCTTTGTCCCTTTAGCAAAGACCAGGAATCAGGAGAGCAGTGCTAGAGCCTATGATGCTGCAGATTCTACAGAAAATGGATTTGTTTGGATTATCATAGAATGATTTGGGTTGAAAGGGATGTTAAACATCATCTACTTCTAACCTGCCAGCCATGGGCAAGGACACCTTCCACTAGACCAGGTTGCTCAGAGCCCCATCCAGCCTGGCCTTGAACACTTCCAGGTGTTGATGGGGCATCCAGAGCTTCCCTGGGCAACCTGTGCCAGTGCTTCACCACCCTCACAGGAAAGAATTTCTTCCAAATATCTAACCTAAGCCTCCCATCTTTCAGTTAAAACCATTCCCCCTTCTCCTATCACTACATGTCCTTGTAAAAAGGGCATTATAAATGCCAAGACAATTTGTCATGTGCAGGAGGAATGTCAGCTCCACCAAACATGTTCTGCTGAAATTCAGGAGATACTCTGCACATCATGTTTTCATATCACTCATAACACTCTGCTTTCTCACTCTTGCATTGAATTGATGCAGAAATAAAATGAGCCCCAGTTCTTTGTGGCTTTCCTAAGGTGAAATTCTCTCTCTTCTGGCTGTCTTACAATAAAGGTGTACATAAACACATCTCACTCTCATTCCTGTCGTGTAAAAACATGCTGCTTACAGTTCTGCTCCCTGCATCCTCACCTTCTAGACAGAACAGGATTAACATGGACAGCCTTTGCTATCTGCCTTTCTTTTAACAGTTCAGCACTTTGTATTTTTCTAAAGAGTGGAAAATCCTTAAGAGCAATGCAAGAATCTTGAAGTCTTAAAGAGGTCCAAAAGGGAAAACAGTAAAAGAAGACTAATTAACAGAAAATTTCCAACTTCAGCACTTTACCTGAGATGGTGTTAAGTTGTGGAAGAGAACTGGGACAGGCTTGTGGTTCTGTTCTTGTTCTGTTCCTTATCAATTGAAATTTGATGGCCCTTGAAAACATTCTGTCCCTCCAAGCCCCAAACTTTTATGGAAAATGCGAAAATGCACTTCAAACCCTGCGAATCAATATTCAACAGCTGAAAGATATTTCCACCTACCCTCCCTGCACCTGCTCAAGCTCATATTTTCAGTCTGTCTCAGTCCTTCATTTCACTTTTCCTCTTGCCAAAAAGTGACCTAATGTCTTTTGCTGTTCCAGGGCAGGAAGAGAAAAGTGAGTCAACTCTGGATCTCCAAAGTATTTGATGACCACGTTTCTTTTTTAGCTGCCCTTATCTATGTTGTCTGCCTAAGAAAATGTAGGATGACAGAAACGCTTTTCATGCCCAGCCAAGGGCCACTGAATCAAAGTCCTGAAGAGAACAGACTAATACACTGGAATAAAAATGAATTCTCATGTCTAAACTTTCCTTCCTGAACCCTCCAGCAGAGAGATTCGCAGGTTGGATTGGGTCTGGTTTGGCCCCATGCTGCAGTGAGGAGTATTTTGAACAAAATCTTCAACCCATGGAAACTGGTGTGTCATGTTTCCTTCACTTGAAGATAAGCTTTGTATCATAACTTCCCCAATGATTCAGACTTCTTGGATATTTGGATTTTCTTTGCTGATTAGATGTGCATTAGGACTTGCCTGAAGCAGCTGAAAATATTCATATGAAGTATTAATAAAGTTAATTTAACATGGTCTATTTGTATGTCATAATGACTTCCTAAAAGCTTTACCTGGTGGCAGAGAAATTTCAGAGGGAGTACTACTGTACAGAGGCAAGGAGGGCATTTCTAATTATAAGAACAACTTTCTAAATGTCATTTTCCTAACTCAGCACTCTTATGATTGGTACGGAGAGAGAAAGGACTTGTAATTCCCAGTAACCTTATTATCTGTTTCTTTTCTCATGACTTTCTACCTCAGCTATTTGGATTTTTTTCCCCAAAATGATAGATACCATGACCCCACCTTTCCCTGACATTTAAAATGTACCAAATTAAAACAATGGTAAGGATATTTTGTAGCTTCCCAATTTTATTACCACTAAATGCATCATTAAGTGTAAATTGATCGCAGCAGAGAGCACATTAATTGTGATCACAGTACAGAGTCCTGATTTTCTGCTGATGCCACACTGCTTTTGGGATGAATGAAGCATTACTTCCCAAAAGAACCTGACTAACACTTTTGCGATGGTCACCTACTTTCAGTAGCAAAAATACCCTTCTTTAGAGAAGATTCTGAAGTTGCATCTACAGTCAGAGGATGCCCCTGATATTTTTTCCCAACCTGACCGCTCTCAGTGACATCCCAATCTGAAGTGCTGCCTTCTTTACATATTACACTGGTTCCCAGTCAGGCTGTGGTTAAAAGGGATCACTTCCCTCCTCAGGAAAAGCCAGCCCTCGGGACTGAGCTGCTCATTACTGATGTGCACATGGGAGGGGCAGAAAAGATGCAGCCAGGTTGCTTTTAAAGAAAACTCCTTGTCATAAACCTGTAGTGTTGTCAACAATATAAAAGAGATGACTCAGGCAGCAGGAGGAGATACACTTATCCTATTTACTAACGTAAAAAAGTGCAATTTGAACTCAGTCCATTTTCTGACTTTAGAGATCATACTCAGGCTAAGCCCTTGTCCAATACTGTAGTTTGCAAGAAATAATAAAAAGAGCTGGAAAACCCTCCCCAAAGTCAACTGTAACATTTTCTGTGATCATGAACTGAGCCCTGCACTCATATTTTCCCTTTGACAGTAGACTCCCACTGCTCAGAGTGACATTTGGAATCATGCAATCCATCAGGTCTGTACTGATAATACTGGAGGAAACCAGCAATTCCACTGTTCTCCAGACAGCAAACCCCACCACATCAATGAGTAACACTTCCACCTCTCCAGGAATAAACACACAGCTGCAGACCTTCAGTTTTGTCTTGTGTGAGCTGACTTCTCTGAGCTGATGGCTTTTAACCGGGAACATTGACGTGTTTGTTTGTTTGTACTGTGCTTGTGCTCACATAGCCTTTTGCAATTTCCTAAAATAGGGTCTAAAATAGATCTTGAAGAAGTTAACAAAACCTTTCCTAAACAGTAAACAGATCTGTGTTTTCTTTCAGGGTAGGTTTCTATAAAACCATGTCATGGTGGTGCCTTAACTTCTCTAAATTTTAGATTGATATGATGTATGTTATTTTTAAACATGGAAAAATTAAACTGCCTCAGAAGAAGTTTCTGCAGAAATAAACTAAGCTAGCAATAGAAACTTGGAATATTTTGTCTTATATTAATATATATAAATAAAACAAACCCAGGGTAGAAATAAAATTTACTGTGTAGATATAAGCCCTCTCTGAGATCAGTTTTACCTAAACATTTGAGCAGAGGTCTGGGCATTGCTGTAACCTTCCAGTTAACTACTTGAAAGGCTCTCCCATCATTCCATGTTCTATGTGAATACTGAAATTACAGATGCTTTTTAGGTGTGTTGGATTGTATCACTTTTGTTTTGCTCATACAGGATAGAAAAGCTCTGATTTCACAAAAGACCTTTTCCAATTGAAAAATCTTTCCAAAATGTAATTACTGACCATCTCTAAAATTGAAACCACCTTTGCAATGTTCTTTGAAATCAACTGAGGAAAAAGTAGTAGTAATAGGCCATCTCTTCACCTTTATTGCTTCTGTCTCAAAGTTAAGAAACACTTTGAATTTAAGAATTATAGTGAACCATAAAAACTTTTTACACCAAATTGTAAATCCTTCTGCTTTATTACAACAAACACAAGGGTCTGACTTTCTTGGCACAGGTAGTTTTATTGCATCTATTACTAACAACAGATGTCAGCTAGTGAAATCCAAATCATTCAGAGGGAGAGGTTATACAATTTTCAGTGGGTTTTACTAAAAACTGAGAGTTTGAAAAGCTCAGAGACTATGATAAATGATCCTTTTATATATATAGAGAAAAAAATGTATCATCTCTCTTTAACTCTTCTAAGAAATCTTTCTTGAACAGAACATTTTTGTATTTTCCAGTCATAAATCTGACATCAAATTGCTTCTTTCTTTTTTTAATTTTAAGCGTTTAAGTCCATCCAACAAAAACATTGAAGGTTTTCACAGTTTTACCTACACGATTTTTTTTCCCCTTTGCATTAAAGAAAGAAAAGGAAGTAAAGAATCCCAGTGTGTAAGTACTTGGCAATCAGCAATACTCGCTTGTTGAAAAAGTGGCTTAAAAGGGATTGAACATAAACCAAAATGGATTTTTGACACTGCGGAGTTTGTCTCTTTCTTTTTAGGCTGGGATACATTTCTAACCTGTGTGGGGAATGAAATCCTGCAGTCTGAATATCCTTCAAGCCAGGACACACCACAGATGAACACACCCTATGCCTCCCATCTCAGACACCACCAGTGCTGCAGATCAGGACCTCCCTCCTTCAGGCTTCAAAACGAAATGGGTTTGCTTCTACTGCCAGCTTTGCTCAGATCTGGGAATAACCTTAAACCCAGGCTTATCTCACGGAGACTGTGAATACTCAAGCCTTGACGACAATGTTATTTCAAGTAATCTTTGGTTTTTTTGGTGTTTTGTTTTGATTTGTGGTGTGGTGCAGTTGGCACGATGGAGGGAAGGGAAGGCATCCAGAGGGACTTGTACAGACTTGAGAGGTGGAGCTGTGCAAACATCATCATGTTCAGCAAGGTCAAGTGCAAGGTCCGGCATCTGGGTTGGGCAAATCCCAAACACAAACACAGGCTGGGAGGAGAATGGATTGAGAAGAAGGACTTGGGGTGTTGGTGGAAGAGAAGCTCAACATGACCCAGCAATGTGCTCTGGCAGCCCAGAAACCGAATGTGTCCAGGGCTCTACCCAGAACCCCAAGAGCAGCAGGTGAGGGAGGGGATTCTGCCCCTCCACTCTGCTCTGGTGAGACCCCACCTGCAGTGCTGCATCCAGCTCTGGGGTCCCCTACAAAAAAAAAGGACATGGAACTGTTGGAATGAGTCCATATAAGGCCTCAAAGATGATCAGAGGGCTGCAGCACATCTTCTGTGGAGGCATGCTGAGAGCTGGGATTGTTGTGTCTGGAGAAGGGAAGGGTCTGGGGAGACTTTTTAGCACCTTCTGGTGCCCAAAGGGGGCTTGCAAGAGGGCTGGAGAGGGACTTTTTACAAGGGCATGGAGTGATTGGACAAGGGGTAATGGCTTTAAATTAAAATAGGATGGGGTTATATTAGATACTGGGAAAAAAAGTTTTACTGTGAGGGTGGTGAGGCACTGGAGCAAGCTGCTGAGAGAACGTGGGGGTGCCCCATCCCTGGAAGGGTTCAAGGCCAGGTTGGATGAGGCAGCCTGGTCTAGGGGAAGGTGTCCCTGCCCATGGCAGGGCAGTTGGAACTAGATGACATTTAAGGTCCCCTCCAACACAACCCATTCTATGATTCTGTGGTTCTGTGATCTGCTCAGTACATTCAGGGGGGGATCATGAGCACTACAATTAATCGTGGCCTACTTCAGTGCAAGATAAAATCACCCAGAGTTACATAGAATAAATTTTATTCAAAACTAGTGTCGCGGTAGGACACAACAGAACTACACGACTGAAGAGACGAGTCTAGAGA
>QWTY01022618.1:0-17940 GCA_008033365.1 Pseudorectes ferrugineus | reverse complement strand
CGTACTGGAAAGCCACAATTAGGTTACCCCAGAACTTTTCTTCTCCAGGCTGAACAATGCCAATTCTCCCAGCCTTTCCTCACAGCAGAGGTGCTCCATCCCCTAACCACAGGAAAGTGGGGTTGACCCCTTCCGTACAGCACAAGCAGCAGCCATAGTGTATCCTGCAGCATTCTGTGCATGGCTGCAGAAACACAAACCTGCTCCTGGCTCCTCTGGAGGAGGAGAAGCTTTTATCGCCTGTGGGACTGCTCCCCAAACCCCAGCCTTGGCAGCAGGTGGGGCTGACTGGAACATTCACTGCTTCATCATCGCTCATCTCTGGCAAGGTAAGCAGGAGGCCCAGAGATCAAAAGGTTTTTATTTAATTGACCATTGATAAAGGGAATGACTGCAACAGCATCTCCTAATAGCTCACAGCCATTCATTTGAGCATGTCCTGCACAGCATCGCTGTGCTACAGAACTCAGTGTAATTACGCTCAAATGCATGAAAGCACAACAGAGGCACAAACAGCTGAAGTTTTAGGAAAGCTATAAACTGAAGTTGATCATCTCACAGCCAGTGCCACCCTCATAGCTCAGTCACATCTGTCACTCCTTGGGGCTGAGCCTGTGGGGACGAGAGGCTGGATGTCCGCGGGAAGGGCCGCTCTCCTTCAGGTGCCACCGCAGTGCCCGTGGCCAGGCCATCTTCAGCACCAATCCACTCTGTCCCTTCCCAAACCTCCCTCCTCTGGCTTGGCAGAACCAGTCAAAACCGGGTTTATGGACACGCACTACGCACAAACTCACCTTTAGTTTATATAATGATTAAGTCGAGGCATCCAAGTTAAAATCACTAAAGAATCTTAAAGAAAAACAGACCTAAGACTTCCCCTAACTTATCAAATTAACCACTGCCAGGATGTGTGATAAACCAGGATTACCCAAACATTTCATCCCACCTCTTTGTTTAAAAATACTGTTTTCTATAAATTTTCTATCCCCGAGATCACAAGGCTTGTTTTAGTAGGATTTTAATTGAAATTTTTCAAATTGTTTCAGCTCAAGTATATTTACTTTGTTTTAAAAGCACAGAACATATACTGTGTTTACACCTCTACCTACAGTTTTTTCTCCATAGAAACTGTTGCAGCTTCATCCAAAGAATAAGACAAAAGGAGGATCCAACACAAAACAAATCCATTTTCAGCAGCCAGTCCCAAAAAGCGGATTTGAACTGCTTGCCCAATTATAAGCTGCAAACCACACATCAGAGATACACACGTTGCAAAGAGTTTGCAGTTCACACTTCTTTCGTATATGAAGGCTTAACTCATATTAAGAGATTGAGAAGCCTTGGAAATGAATCACTAGAAAAAAATTACTAGGAAAATGACCATTTTTCTAGTCTTTAAGGCCATTTAAGAATGAACAGTCCTGGGAAAAGAGATTATCCTGGGAGAGAGGGATTTGGAATGGAAAGTAACAGAAGATCTTTGGCTTGATCACTTCCTTAAAGCTTTTCCAAATCAATTAAACTGGGTTTAATATACTGTGATAGGTGTTCAGTGGTCTAGAAGAAGGCAATTTACAATTTGGCTCTGAATTATACAAGCTGTCAGAGACACCTTTACAGTTTGTATTTTCATTGACAGTCTCAGTTAGTTAATGAAAACTGAACCATTCTTCTCTGGAAAATTAAATATACACACAAAACAGAGCAAAAAAGCCTCTGTGGAGAAGCCACAAAGTGACAGGCATCAAGGTAAGGACTTCAAAACATACTTCAAAACATATGCTTTCAATCCAACTGAGGAGGCTGGCTCAGCTCACACGGAATCAGATACTCCCCATACTTGCTTTCCAAGAACCTTTTTAATGCTTTCTCACTGCACTAAATAGCCCTGGGAACCAGGACTTTTCCTTTGATCCAATGCTAATTATGACATAAAGCTCTTTCAACTGTGAATCCCAGGTTTCTGCTCTTCTATGGGGATAGCCTTGAGAGGCCAGAGAGAATCACAGAATCCCAGACTGGTTTGGGTTGGAAGGGACTTTAAAGCCCATCTCATTCCAACTCCCTGCTATGGGCAGGGACGCCTTTCACTAGACCAGGCTGCTCCAAGCTCCATCCAGACTGGCCTTGGACACTTCCAGAAATGGGGCAGCCACAGCTTCTCTGGGCACCCTGTGCCAGGGCCTCCCCATGCTCACAGAGAAGGATTTCTTCCCGACACCCCATCTAACCCTGCCCTCTGGCAGTTTGAACCCATTCCCTCTTGTCCTGTCCCTATGTGCCCATCCAAAAGTCCCTCTCCCTCCTTTTTTTTAAGGATTATTTTGGCTATGTTGGGTGAACAAACAATGGAGAGAGCAAGTTTCCCCAGCTGACATGCTGGTAGGACTCTGCCTGGTTTTCTAAGCCTGTGAAATCTGCCAGGTTCACAGCTCTGCAGTCTGCTCTTGCAGCTTGAAATCATCCCCAAAACACGCACCAACAAACTGGAAAGGTCCAGACAAAAAGGAAGAGTGGTTCAGGGCTGGGCCTCCATGACAGTCAGTTTCTTTCATCCCTCCCTGCTTACGCTGCTTTGCTGATGGGTGTAGTGGATCCAAACAACTTGTAAGTGAACCACAACCAGCTGCCACAGCTGCTAGTCACAATTCTTTCCAATGGGCTCTGCTAAAAGCTTACACATCCACAAATGCTCTCATGAGACATCGAAAGCAGATCCCTCTTTTCACAGGTTAGGTTTTTTTTTCTAGTACGGACAAAGCTTCTTGCTAAAATCAGACAAAGCAGCAAGGTGATGAGTTTAGGTACGAGGCCCAGGCACTTCCAAGCAAACAGCTTATCCTTTCGGGCAGCAGGAGCCCTGGTGGCACTCTGGAACCGACCCGGATGGCCGAAACCTTGCGTGCTTTCCCAGCACAGCACTGAGAACACATTAGCCCTTGAGAAAGCATTAAGAGAAGCACTGAAATAGCTGGCTGGGAGCAGTGTAAGTGGCTGTCCAGACAAATACTAGGAGAATCCATAAAGAGCTTTGGAGGCAAAAAAAACCCTCAGTGGGAAAGCAGACCACTGCTGCAGACACGCAAACCAGGAACACTTACATCAAGTTCAGACTAAATATCAAAGATCACTCATTTCTGAGGGGAAACAGTCACAATGCAAACTAAAAACACGTACAAAGCACAGCTGGGAAAGCATTAGCTAGATGGGCATAGAGCAGGCAAACAGGAGGAACACAGGTCACAGCCTTGCTACAGCGCTGCAGGACACTGCACCAGCTGCAGTCATATTTGCTCAGGAATATAAGAACCCAGCAAATCCACTCAGCCAGAGCACATCCCACATGGATTGTCTACAGACAAGCACTATTTCTGCAGTGACATTTGCAATGACCTCGTACCATCACCAGTGAGGAGGTTATAGAGCAAACAACCCCCTCCCCAAATTTTATCTTGCCCTTTCACACAGTGGGCACAGTGTACTTGAATGTTTTGAAGCCAGTTTAAAAAGGCAAAAATTTCATCTCTACACCGTGTTCCTGTAATTCAAGAATATCACCATAAATCAGGAAAAAAATTCAGGCGAAGTTACAACTGCAGGAGCTTCAATACAGCCTGGGAACCACACTTGGATGGTGGGTGACTGGCACGCCCTTCTCCTCTGGGGATAAATTTCTTTTCCACATTAGGAACCAGAAAGATTCATTCTGATATGCCTCCAGGCAAGAGGAACAGAATTAATTTAAGTTCACCAGAGTTTTTTTCTGGCATGGAGAGATTCTCAGCATGCAAATGCTAACAAGGTATTTATGAAGTTATGCTGTATTTGGAAAGAAGGGGAAGGGGAAACCTTGGCCTGTTCCAGCCTTTCTGAACAAGGTCATCACCAAGTTGTCACAAGCCCCTACTTACACCAAAGGGCTGGCCCACCATGTACTTCAAAAACCACAGTATTTCAACTTTTTAACGGTAACAAAGAGACACGTTAACAGTCTTACAGCCTAGAACACGGTCTGCGTGGTCCTTGGCTTGGAATCATTTGTGAGACCTGTTCTATTTCTCAGGTATCATTTGTTATTAACGTGTACAGTATGTTTAACAACACAGTAGCAAGTCTGACAGACCAACGGACACAGTAATCAGTCTGATCAGCAATAACTGCTGTTCTCGCCTTTTGTAGATAGGGAAGATGGATTTAAGTCCAGTAAAACATTAAGTGTCATGAATTTGACACCATGACTCTCTGGATTAGCAAAACCTCCACCCTCCAGAACACTGAAAATTCAGAAGCATCATGTCCCAGACCACTGAACAACCACCGCTCCTTTGGTTTTGGGGGCTGGTGAGAAATGCGTTGGCAAGTTTGTAGGAAAGCGTGTGGCAGTTCAGGGGATGATGTCTGGGAGAGGGAGCTTTCTCACACACATTTATTATTACTTAATATGAAACTCCTTTTTTAGAATTCTGCATCTTCCAGACAGAAAGTCCTGCCTAAGGAAGATTAAATACCTGGTTTCTCCAAAAGAAACAAGTTCTAGGAAAGCATCCTGTAGAAGTCACTCCTCTTACCCAAGTGCTGGATCCCTAATTTCCCTGGACAGAGGCAGCTCCCTCTGATGTTTAAAACCCTCAACACCCTGCAGAAATCGCAGCAGGAAATAAGAACACTCTTGTCCCTGCTGGCTGAACGCCACGAGTGTGCAAAGCCAATTCCATCTCACGCTGTGGTGCTGCTCCCTTGTTGATCCACCTGTAAGGGACTCAGGGCAGCTCTTTTCCAGGCATTGGCTGCAGGAGCCCCTGGGGACATTTCCTTCGCGGCCACCTCAAGGCTCCCAAGCCACAGACCCCTGCAGTTTTGTAGAGGCCCACCTTGTACCCTCCTGAGTACCAGGAGGTTTACAGAGGGGCTGTAAAGCTGCCCCACTGCTTCCCTTTAACAGCCCTGCCCAGAACCACTGACTCCTCTGACACATCTCCGTGTAGGTGGTGGCTGGGTAAGAAAAATAAGGACTTGTGGACCTTGTATAAATGGAATTTACAAAGATAAACAGAAATAAAGCCTGCACAGCCCCAGACAGATTTCAGTAAGCTTTCCCCATACTATTTACAGCCCAGCAAGAGGCTTAAAAATGCTCATTCTGATCTGGCCAGAGGTAACTCACGCAAGTGTCAGGCTCGCCTTAATGGGGTGACACGAACTTCTTTTGGTGCCCCCAGCCTTCCTAGAATTACATTTAAATGCAAACTCTTTCCCTGCTTTCCTCCTCTTCCTATAAGCCAGGATTTCTTTGATTCTCAGTCTAATTAGGAGATAATTTTAACTCTGTCACTGGTTTGATTGCACTGGTGCTTAACCACGCTATTAAGCAAATCATTAGCTGACATGTGGTACCTTCTCCATCTGACAGACACGCTCAGCCTCAGTGGGGAGGATGGGGGAAACAACCACTGCCCGTCCTCAGATTTAACAGGCTACAGCTGTTAAAGCACTGTTTGGGCCACCATACCCACTTTATCATGAACAACAGGGGCAAGACAAGCAGCTGTAACTGCAGTCCAACCTGCCTGGCATCCCACATCCAGGGTCACCTGTGAAGGACAACAGGACAGCTTAATCCTGGAACCACCCCCGAGGAACCTGAGCAGCACAGGAACTGTAGCAACCAAGCAGGCAACCAATTTTCTGTACTTGAACACCAACTGGGCAAGACCCTTCCTGCTCCATTTTTACAACCCCGGGGCCTGAGACTACCTGTGGCACATTCTAGCAAAGGGCATTGGAGCCCATCAGCTCCAGCTTGGAACTGCTGCTTTACATGTTTACTGTTCCAGGAGAAAATACAGCAGGTTCAGTCACTTGCTGCTGCCTGAAAAAGGCTCCCGTGCCTCACTCACGTCCATTTGGAGCAGACTCCTTCAAGGGAACACTAAGTTAGAACAAGGAGCTTTCCAAAAATCACATGACAGCTGGCTAAGTTCTATGAAGGGAGTGTTTTCCCATCTATTCTACCTTGTGATTCCTTCAAGGATCCCAAATTAAGCACTTAAGCAAACAGTAAGACACCATTTAACAAGTCAGTGTGCTGAAATTGATTGTTAGGGCATCAGTGAGTCATAAACTGCCAGGTTCAAACAGCTGTTTCCTCCTTCTAGGAAAACCTTCTGTCCAACACACACAAATTTGCACGGAAGAACCGTTTTGCAAGTCTGTGACACCAAAGCTTCCTGCAGCAGCAGCCACAGCTGCTGACTTTGCCACCTACCTATGCTCAGCAGCTGCTTCAGCAGCACATTCCCTCCACACCCCATCTCTGAACCACCAAGTTCCTGTGCCTTGCTGGTGTGAGGATGATGGGCAGTTACACCGTCCAGATTTCACAGCAGTGGATTTATAGCCACAACCACAGGCTTTCTGCAGTCCAGCCCGTGGCTGAAACACCTGAAAACAGTGTTATTCCTGAGCTGAAGTTTCTTGTTAACAGCAGACCGTGTAAAGAGCTGGAAACATCAGTTCACTCAAGGAGACAAGTGATGAGCTGCCTTTGTCTGGTCCTTGGGAACAGCAGGAAAAGGCTGAGATAATAGTGGAGGCTTTGAACTGGTTGTCAGTGTTTGCTCTTTACAGCAAGTACATTTCACAAGAGCCATTTGGGTGACTGGCACCTTTGCTTCTCCTCTCCGTGTGCTACAGCACCTGGGAACAAGCGGAGTCTGAGACCAAGCAAAGATGGTCCAGATTCCTTAAAAGGGATCACACATGATAGAAATGGCTCAAGTATTAACACAATGAATGCTTCTTATACTATTTTACCACATTGCAAGGAAAAAACCCTCCAAGGTCTCTTGCAAATCAATCCTGGGAACCCATTTGTCCTGCTTTTCGCCATAGCAGCCGAGTTTACAGTCCCGGGCCATAGAGAAGCAGCCAACCTGGCACAGGTGGGGAACAAAACAGAATTCCAGATGGGCTTTTAAAGGTCTCCTTTACTGACTTGATCTAAACTACAGCACAGACTGTCAGTGCTTTGCTGCTCATTGCAGCAGCTGTTTTGCCTTAAAGTGCCAAGAAAAGTCACCGGTGCTTCACAGGGGGCACAGAGTGAGATCACTTCCATGAAGTCATGGGGACATCTTAGAAGGGACCACCACAGCCAGGGGACAAGCTCTACCAACAGGAGAAGGCACACAGAGTCAGCTGGCTGATTCCAGAGCTGCTGCTGACAGCACGTATGATTTGTGTAGTTACAACAACACTTCTGAAGCCATCAGCTTACTGGCTATCAACAGGAGCAAGATGGAGAGCAAATTCAGGAGCTACCAATGGCACTACTAGGAAGGTCCGTGAATATTGATGCCACTAAAACATGAAAGAATTTTTAATTTTTTTTTTTATTATGAAAGAAAAATTAGGGGCTTCAAGTAACCCCAAAGCTTTATAAATGGCAATACACCAACACAACAAACCCAAGAGGACTGTTTCACTCTATTTTTCTGGACCAGTGCATTTGTACTTCCTATTTTCCCTCCCCTTAAGGAGACCACCATCCAGTTCACTGTTTGGAGCAAGTACTGGTAGAAGTCACACACACATACAGGATGAGGGAGATTTTGTTCAAACAGCTCACACATATTTCAGACTGTAGTTTTCCAAAATTTTTTCTTTTTCTTTTTTTTAAGTACAGCTTGGAAACAACCAACAAAGGCTCCAGTAGGAATTAAACCAACTTTTACAATCCATGTGGCATGCACACCTGACACACAGGTGTCTACAGCTGGAGCCATACTGCCAACATGGACATCAGGCACGCCAGTGATCAACATGAAGCGTGGGTAACTAAACTTTCAGATCAGCAACACATTTTTGCCCCAAATAAAACAGTGACAAGCACTGCCAAAGCACCAACACGTGTCTGCTGGGCACAGGCAGCACAGTGGAAGAGGGTCAGCTCCTCGTAGGCCCTAAAGCCAGGGACAATCACCTTCAAAATGTAGCGAGCAAGCCTGTCTTGAGTTGACTAACAGAGCATAGTCACGTGGATTTATTAAGAATATTTCTTCAGAGCAATCCTAAAATACAATGGCTGCATGCTTGGGCTATGCCACAGATCAGGCAACCTCTTGGGTTACACTTGCAGCTGTTTCCTCAGCTGTCACCAGCCATCTGGGAATTTCCCATGGACAGCAGAGGCTGCCCTTGCCCTGCTGACCACATCCCCCACCACACTCCTGATCTCGGCATCTCCACAACACAGTTCACGGCACCATGTACAGCTCATACAGCACTAACAGAAGCACATCAGGCACTCCTCCATCAGCATCTTTCCAGGCAGAAATTAGGAATCTAAACCTTTCTAACTGCAGGACTGGGAAAGCGTTACAGGGTTAAAGTGAAAAGTTTTGTCAAAGACCACCAGTTTGGGCTTAAAATTTGAGTGAAGCATGCCTCTGCTAGTCACCAGCTTAAAGAATAACATATTAAGAGCTGCATAGGGAAAACAAACTGCATTCCTGGGAGAGACAGAAGAAATGGTGCCTCAGCTGCAGTTCTCAGGAGCAAATTCACAGGTTCTCAGAAAACATAGAAGCAGATCCACACCACCAGACTCAGCAGTAGAAAGTGAGTATAAGAGACAAGGATCAAAATCGAACTCCAAATGGAATTTTCAGTTTACTAAATGCCAGGTACAGACTTGAAACCTGTTTCTGTATGGCCCTGAAGATTCACTTGACCCTTAGCATACCTCTTGTTTCAGGATTTTTTAGTGGGTTATAAAAAGTGCAGATGTCAGCCCCAGCCCCTTCCCCAGAGCACATGTGCCTGAAAGTGTGCAGCAATGGAACCCAGAACCCATCCTTTGGGAGCAGGCAGTGGATCACAAGTAAGGCACTTCAGCATTCCTCTTCCACTGGCACATTTGCACATGGCTCAGCAAGGGAAAACCTCCCTTTCCCAGTTATTTTATTCGTGTTAAGCTTTCCCTCTTCCCAGATACCAACCGTATTTTAACATTTTACAGCTTCAAGTCAAATTTACCAGGGGAAGGAAACCAATGCCTGCTTCCACTGTGCCAAGTTTCCAGTCACCTGCACTGTACTGTGTTGTTACCAGCCCAGTCTATCCCACAGGGGCTGGCCCAACCCAGTACTGAGCACTGTGTGGTGCTCCTGACAGGCTTCCCTAGCATCCACCCTCTCCAGGTATCGCTGCTCCCTGCCATTCAATCACTCCTTGCTCTTTATCACAATCTAGGGAAACTTCCACGGCCATTTCCTTACAGCAGCAAGGCCAGGAAAAACATTTTACTGAACTGTGCAACCTTCAGCAGCTTCTTGGCCCACAGTTCGTAAGTTATCACTGGCTCATACAAAGATCTCTAATGCAGTTAAAATATTTCTGGCAGAGAAACAATAAAAAAGTGAAGTGTTTCAAATGCCTGGCTAAATTTGCTACAATAGATGAGAAAGGGCTTTCTAAGCAAGTTTATCCATGAGATCACCGCTCTGTGGTGTACAGCAACAGCTCGATTAATCACACAACTATTTGCAAGGACTTGCCAAAAAGAGAGGAATAACAGAACAGACCCTGCAGAACAGCTCCCCAACACACACACACACTCTTCATCCTCCTGCATGAGGAGCTGCTCAAGACTGATCTCTGAATTGAAAACTATTTCTTTTCTGTTTAAAGGAACTAACAATGCAAACTGGCTGTGTCCTTTCTCAAGTGGTTGCTGGTTTATTCACTACAACCCTCTGTTTGCACAGCACTTAAAGTACTCATTCAGTTCTTTCAAATGAAAGATTTCATGTAGGAAAGAACCAGAAGAGGTAATTCAGGTACACAGTGAGTGATTTATCCATGTACCTCCACATAGGCAGCATTCTTCCTCCAGTCAATAAACTTTATTCCTCCTTAGGAAGGATTTGACACAGTCATCAAGCACAAATAGACTGTCCAGCTCAAAGTGGGAAGCACACAGGTCAAAACACACTGTCCAGCTCCAAATCACCATTTTTATTTCTGTTGCGACCCCTGCAAAATAGACTTCTCTTTTATACTAAGGGTGAATTCCCAGTGCTACCAGCTCTTGCTTTATTCCCCCAAACTCCTCATATCCCCCTTAGCCACCCTGCTCCCCACTGGGCAAGGATACACTGCCAGACACTGTTACTCCAGTCAAACCCTCCGATATTTCAGTTCTACTGCCAACAAGCAGAGTCTGTAACTTCTGGTATTCAATAACCTTATAGTATCAAAGTGCAGATGAGTCATCAGGGCAAGATTAAAAGGAACTGCTTTTTTAATATTGCCAGTAAAGAAAAAAACTGCTTTGTGGAAGAGACAACTTACAATCTTCAAATATGAGTTTCTCCTGGTGAGCTCTGCCCTCAGATGGATGGTGTCAGTTTGATGCATCAGTGCATGCGAGATCAATGCGATCCTAAACTTTGTGTCTTCAAGAAGTTATCTTCCAAATCTGCCTGGGAATTGTTTACGCGTTACACATGCTGAAAAAAGAATAAATCAAGCCTAACTATTGAAAACACAAGTAATTCATCTGGCAAGCTGAGAACAGAGACAACCGACCATGAATAATGCAAGAGGGGTAAGATCCAAAATATTCCGTTCAGTCTATTACCTGCAGCCTGAAGTGGTGATAAAATACTTGATTAAATTGGAGAGCAAAAGCTGTTCTGTGCAATTACTGGATAAATATTTCAGAGCAATTTTTCTGTTAAACATTTGGAATCCCCCTGTCAACCTGCATTCCACCCAAGGACACGAGGGGAGGGTTTCTACAAGAACGCCTGGCCTTTCCAAGGAAAAAGTTTGAGAGGGTGAGGGATGAGCATTCAGGCTCACAGAAACCCAGCTCAAATTGCTGTGCCACTTTGAAACTTAATTTTTTCAGATGCAGCTTCAGACATTTGTTAAGAAAAACCTCAGTAATCCTACTTGTGGAGGTAGGATTATAGGGCTGCTTTAGGAAAGCATCCTCCTCCTTCCCCCCTGCCCTGTTTTAGCTGTTGAATAAAATCAGAGCTTGGGAAACAGATATCACAGACCATTTAACCTGCGTTTCCCCACTCACTTCACCTCACCACTGAGCTATCCAGCCACTCCAGGGAGCACAATGGGCACCACAACAGAACTGCCACCTGGTAATGCCACAGTAAATCACTTAAAACACGTTATGATCCGTGTTATTTCCATGCAATTTGTTTCACAGAGTGATTGGGTACAGAGTTCTCTGAGCAACTCGAAATTCTGGAAAAAAATACTCTTAATTACCATTTGAACTCTAAGGGAGGAACTTCTCAGCGCCCAGAGGGGAAAGAGCAAACCTTGTGCAAAGAAAGGCAGGACCTGGCGCAGGGATCAGCAGGTGAGCCCTGCCAGTGCCTCTGGGCACCGCCCAGATGTGATCATGGCATTATCAAGGCTTTGGGGATTTTCCCTGAAAGCCCTGTACCTGAGAGGAGGTCATAGCAACCCTCAGCCTGCAGCTGGGAAAGGGAGGGGATATGTTCACCAAAGCTAATCTTGGCTCTAACAAAAAGCAACTTTCACATTATGACTTCTTCATCCCATCTTTTCCCCAGCCCCAATACTTGGGATATATCTGAAAAAGAAAAAACTCCAATCCACATGAACTCAGGTACCTTCAAAGGCATGACCGCGATAAAAAGGAAAACATATTTCAGTGTGAAAGCACAGAAGGGAAAGGGGA
Source organism: Pseudorectes ferrugineus (assembly GCA_008033365.1). Lineage (NCBI taxonomy): Eukaryota > Metazoa > Chordata > Aves > Passeriformes > Pseudorectes > Pseudorectes ferrugineus. Next base: position 6,206 of record QWTY01022618.1, on the reverse strand, counting down.
TAAAGCTTCAGTCCAGGAGTTCAGGAGCAGCAATTGATGCTTGGGTCAAGGAGGGGTTCTCAGAGGTTAAACACTCAAGAGCAGAAAGGTAAGTTCCATCCACTTTTAACTAAGGAAAAAGTAAATGTTACTGGATTTAATCAAGCCTGGCAAAACCTCCTTCCCTATTCTTTCTGGCTGGGTTTAGCCATGGTGCAATAAAACTCAGTTTTGGGAAGTACGACTTCAAATCCAGGCCATTTAGAGAATATTGACCTTCAATAAGTCAAGCCACCAGGCAGGAAAACTCATTAAGAATAGTCAGCTTTAAATACATTCACCATTTCTACTTTATTTTCCTGAAGTGTCACTCATATCCAGCAATGGGGTTTCCCTGCACTTGGGTACATCTATCCAGCTCCCATCATCCTAACTCCCAGTTTATTTCTGAAAACACACAGCACGTCAATTGCTCTGTGTTTAACATCCTTTCTGATTTATTTAAACCAAAGAGAATTGTAAAGAAGACATTTTTATGATTTATTCTAATTGAAGTTGAAATATAAATCTCCAAGTCAAACGCAGCTACCTTAAGGATACTTGAAAGATCAATACTCTAAAAACATTATTCATAGCATTTAGGTTAAGAAATGTAAAGCTGCTGCTAACTGTAATAATAATTAGACATAAAAATTCAGTAAATGCGGGCAAAACCCCCCACAACCAGGTACTTTCGAAGCTTCCAGAAGAAATCTGGAATGATGATCCTTGTGGGTGCCTTCCAGATCAGAATATTCTGTGAAATACTGGAGAACTGATGCCTGACTTCCACAGAAGTGAAAAAGAAGCAAAAATGATTTATGTTTATTTTCCATCAAGAAATAGGTCTGATAAAGGTAACATGCACAAAAAAACCAGGTCTTTAGGCATCCTTATCACAAAATATTCAAAATATTCAAAGCCTGACTTTGGATTTTGACAGTCAATATTTTCCATTTGGCTGTACTTGCCTTGTGATAAAAAAAATAAAATGAATGCCCGTCCCTGGTTTTATTTTTGGGCACGGACAAAGCCAGGCCCTGGGGAGATCTCATCCAAGATGCTCAAGGGAATTTCCGCCGGTGCTGTCGGCTCCGGGGGAGCACGAGGAGCCTGTGCCAGCTCAGCGGCCCTGCTCACCCAGCCCATGCTGACCCACGCCTAAGGCCACTCAACCCAAATTCCTCCCAGCATGGCACTGAACTGACAAATCCCTTAAAAGAGTTCTGGATCCTGTCAAGAGATGCCACTTTAAAAGCCTCTCTACAGTTACAGTGGTCAGTGGGTCTGACCATCGGTGAGTGGAGATACACAAGCTGTTAACAAGCAAGACTTTGGGCTTTCTTTTATAAAAATTAGTTATTTAATAGCAATTCTAGAGACTGAACTTCGTGGTTTTTTCATCCCAGCACAAAACAGCCTCAGAGATACAGAAATTCTTCAATTCCACTTGAAGGCACACGTGTTCAGACCCCCTCTATGAACAAGCTGAAATTCCTTGGGGTTTTGTTTTGTTTTTTAAAAGCACAGGAGTCTTGCACTGTGGAAGATTAATCCAGCTGGTACACTGCAGGACAGTGAGAAGGACAAGACTGGCTTGGTCTCTCCCAGAGGTTCAAAGCACTGCACATGAACTGCTGCAGGGAAGCATTTCCTGCACCAAGCCAGCTCTCTCAAAAGGTTTATTTTACAGGAACAGTTTGCCAGGGGGAACAGCAAGGTATGTCAGGATCAGAACTAGACTCCCACCTGAAGCTGCCTCCATCCCAAGCCCTGCTTTTAGCCCATACTGCTCCCAGGTTAAGAAATCAGCAACTCCTCCATCGTTTGGAGGAACCACAATGCTTTGCCAATGCTGCAGTGGGCAGCACTTACACCAGCAGCACCGGCCTCGTGTGGCAACGCTTTATGCGCTTCCCAAATGTTACAGTCCAAAACCTCAGGCTGTGCAACACCACCAAACTCTGCCTTTGGCAATTACTCCTCCTTTGGCACCTTTATTACCACGCCTGACATGTCAGCATCGTTTTGATCCTTACTTGCTCAATTTTCACACAGCCCACAGTCCTTCACCCTTCACACCAATTTCCAGGACATCTTAGAGCTCTGTGAGATAAGCACAGAATCTTGCCCAACACTACAGCCAATAGGGAACCCACGGAATCAACATCTCACCTCCCCTCTCGGGACTGCATTTTGAACAGGACCGAGCTCTGGCACTGCTGTATCCCTGACTCTGTGCTGCCAGCATATTCCCCAGAGGCCGCCAGCAGGCACCATCCATCTCACACCAGTCTGAAGTGTTTGCACAGCATTCTCCCTCCAAGGAAGCTTTAGGGAGGAAGCTTCCCTGGAGCAGAGGATGCTAACAAAGGCAGATTACATAAATCACGAGTGCCGTTGCTATAAAAATGCCCCTTAATTTACTATCTTAACTAAGGAGACCCCAGACCGTGCTGCCGGTGACAGGGGCTGCCCCCCAACTCCTGCCCGTGGTGGTGCTCTCATGTCCTCTGCTTTACTCAAGCTCATCCATTTTTTTTCTGCAGGCTGTTATCAGCTAGAAAAGGGAATCAATACAATGTGCTGCCACATAGCTGCTAGTTTTCCTGCTTGCAGCTGGAAGGTGAGAAATACCCCATCATCCCTGCTCACATCTGGGGTCAACAACTTCTTTCCAAACAGAAATTAAGGCTAGCACTGGTGGAACTTACCACTTGCTGGCAGATCTTTGTTTGCATCCATCCTTGCTCCCCTGTGAGAGCCACAGCAGCATCACCAACTCTGGTGGTTTTGAAGCCTTTAAACTACAATTTAATACAGCTAAGAAAAACCAAACGTTCAAATACTGCATTAAGGGTTTAGGAGTATTCTCTTCTCCATGAAGAGAGAGTTCCTCACATGAATCTTCTAACTTTACTTCCATAAAAGAGTGGCAACTTTTAACTTCCATGTGGAAATTGCCACAAGGCCGGGTCACACCTTTGTCTTCTCGTGCTTAGAGAATAAACTCTAAACACTCAATTCAATAAAAGCTCCACTATTAATTTGGGGTGGTGGGAGGGGTTAAACTCACCCTAGAGACCAGGCAATACATCAGCACTCTAACACACAGAAAAAAGCTTATTTTTTTCTCATGAACCCCAATATCACTTTGTAATAAACCCAAGTTGTCAGCCAAATTCATCTTTCCTCAGAAACTTGCACACATTTTCTGTGAGTGTCTAATTTAAACGCTCCCTTAGGCAGGAGACGGTTTCTCAACACTGCAACGAGCAAATCAAAATTAAATCCCTCTTAAGCACCGTGGCAGCAGAGAAGCACCCCCTTGAGCTTGCTTCGCCCTCCAATTTTGGGTTAAAAATCCCCAAAATTAATGCCGAACCATTCCCTTCCTCCTCCAGTCCAACTCCCTACTGTTCAAGGGGCAGGAAATGCAAAGCCCCTGTGTTTCACAGGAGAGTCAAGGAATTTCACTGCTTTTCACGTCAGCTGCAAGACCACACTTTCCCAGTAGAACACACACCTCAAATTGATGCACACCTCAGAGTAACTGGAGTGAGCAGCATCCTCTGAAATGCAGTGCAGAGATCTGGTGCTGAGTGAGCCACCAGAGCTGAAGCCATGTGTGCCACCACCACACACCAAAGCAGCACCGGGCTGTACAGCCATTGCTGTGCCCCAAACATTCCCCCCTAAATGTCACCCAGTGAACGCTTCAATGCTGTTCAGCTTCCACGGGGGGGTTTTACTTTGGGAAACAGGACATGGCAGGTGCCCCCAGCTGCTTTTAGACGCCAGATTTCTGGAGGAATGGTGCTTAAAGGTCTCAAATTCTCATTGAGCTCAAAATAAATGAAGAACACTTTCAGGGTGCCTCCACAGGGCTTGCAGGACAAGCCAAGGACATGTTTCTTCTGCCTCATTTCCTCTCTCAGCTCACACACTGAGAAACACCATTAAAGCCAAACAAGGTAAGAAATTTTGACAAACTTCAACCTGGAAACACCACTGCAAATTAACACAAGGCTCTGGCCAGCAGCTTTTCCCTACAACTCCAGTACCAGAGCCAGTGCAAAACCACACAGAACCTCCTGGGAAACCTCCAGAACTGAGTGTGAACACAGCAGGGCTTGGCAGAGTCACCAAAACCCGGGCTGGTATTCAACACACCCAAAAATTGAGAAACACACAGAGAAACTGAACTGAAATCCCAGTATATCCTGTACAAGTTAGTTTGAAAAGAGTCTCACACTAATTCTGACATTTCTAAAGTAATTGCTCAGTGCAGATGCTGTAATTCACTACCTGCAGGTGATACTGGTTCATTCCTGCAACCTCTCTGACACTCACATTTGTGTTTCAGGCAGTATTAAATCACATACAATCATATTTCATCTGCAGAGAACAGGCCTGAAGTCCAGCTGAGCAGCAAGTTACAGAAAAATAATTTAATCTCTGCTACACATCATCAATAATGCACAGCCAACAGAGAGAGCCATGTTAACATACAGATGGGCAATAATCTAATTAACAGTGACCTTTTCTTCTCTTGCACTGCCTACAGGTCAAAACGTTTGAGTCGATTTGAAAGGAGAGATAATGTCAAAAATGGCTGTTTTGGGAAATCCCTACACCTAATAATGGCTTTAAGCAGCACAGTCGTTCTGACTCAAACTGAAGAATGCTTGCCGGCTGCTATGAATACAAACGAAGGGATTTCCAGCTAATGTGCACGGCACTGGGAAGCAAATCCTCGTGACTGAACACCTCCCTTCTCTCTCCCTGCTCCACAGCCCCCAAGACAATTAACGCTCCGGGACAAGAGCTCCAATCGAATTGTTTCTGAATTCACTGATCAAACCAAACGCGCTGGCACCATCTGCTCCAGCCTCCTTATCCCGTATGCAAATCCCTCTTTTAAGAAAGGAAAGCTACTTGTTAGCAGCAGGCTCTCTACTACAGATTCTGCTACTCCGGCGTGCTCGGAAAAGAAAGTGTAATCCTCTCTTTTTATATTATTTTAAAAGGGGGTTGCTTTCGAGACCAAGGGCATCCCCGGGAACCCGACACGGGGAATTAAGTGCCGGCTTTGCGCTGGCACAGCGACAACCTTGCCGCAGGAGCCTGAAGGTTACTGGTGGAGCAGCAGCAGCAGGAGCCGCCGGTGGCCACCGATCCGGAGCTGGGAACCGGGAGACACCCTCGCGGGACGATGGCTCTCCCTTCGGCTAAGCGGGAAAGCGATGGACAAGGAACCCCAGCTCCCCTGGCACCGAGGCGCCTCGGCTGCGCGGGTTTCCAGGGCGCGTAACAAAAGCAGGCTTTGAAGGGAAGTGGAGCCGCGTGTCCGCGCCTCGCCCCGCTCCCGCAGGGCCGGGAATCACCGCTGCCGCAGGGAGCTCCCACGCCGAGCAGCGGCACACGCGGCTCCGCAGTCCCCTTCTCCCGCCTGCCTGCTGGGGCTTCCCCCGATGCTCCGGAATCGCAGCCTCAGCCCTGCGTTCGCAGCCGCGACTGCAGGGAGGGACGGGCGGACGAGAACAGAGCCGAGTATTTTTGTCATCATCGACTCCCCCAGTTCTCTCAGCAGACCACGGCATGCCGTACCAGCAGATATATTAATAGCTCTTTACGCTCCTAACTCATCAATTTTCTGTTTGGAAATTCGCTCCCAGAAAGAATTACATTGCTGCAAGAGCAAACGCAAGAAAATCCACAGAATAGCAGGAAATGAGCAAATAGAAGAGAGTGTTGACAAAGCAGTCGGGCGATTCGGGACTGCAACAACTTACCCACCCCAAAAGATGCAGAAATTCTTCACACAGAAGTGACTTCCATATTTATATGGCATAGATGGACTTGGAAAAAATTAGCTTGAAATTATTAACCCTTCAAGATCCTTGGCACTCACTCACCTTGCTAAACAAAGAATTCTTCCCTGTGAAGGAGATGTATTTCCTTAAGTGCATTAACACTGAGTTACTCCGGCAGAAATCATTCTGCTCCTTCTGCTGAAGCCAAATGCTTCTACTGTAGCTATTGCTGCAGAATGAAATCCTTGTGATGTGCTAAGAATTCACTGTTTTCAGTCTGGAGTACCTGTCAGTGGAACATCATCTATCCACGTGTAGTGGCTAAGCACTGGAACTAATTACAGAGACTACATTAAAGACCCAACACGGTTT
>QWTY01022614.1:4786-17898 GCA_008033365.1 Pseudorectes ferrugineus | reverse complement strand
ACTTACTCCTCAGAAAGGTCTCTGTATGTGTTTTTCTTTGGTTCCTCTTAACACAGCTAAGAGAAATCTGAAAAGCTGTAAATAAGCTATCTTCTCAAAGACATAAAGAAATTTTGCAGACTCTAAAGACTTTGGTCATTTTAGGATAGCCTGCATATAAGACACTGAATTTTTCCTAAAAATAATGTCAAAGAGGCACAGGCCAGGGCGCTGAGTGCACCCAACTTCAAGCTTGGATGACTGAGTTAAGGCATGTAACTTGTCAAGTACAAACTCAGCTCTTCCACTAGTAAGAATTGTTATGAAAAAAGCTAGAAGCAACTCTCTTCTCAACCCTCCTGTCCTCGTTTTGCTTTGGGAGCTACTTTTAAGCAGTCTTTACTGTTGGTCCCCTGTGCCTGCACCTGGTCTGATGCCTCCCTGACCTTGACCTGCACCCACTGGCTCGGCTTCCTGGCTTGCCCTGGGACCTGCCACCTCACTGAGGTCTTGACAGGTGATCACCAGACTGTGCCTCCTCTGCCATTTAATGGGCATCAGCCCTGGGAATTTTCCAAACAACATGTCTTGGCCATCACTGCTTACAGTAACACCATGAGATGAGCTGAAACATCCCAGTTCCTCCCAGTGAATTGACTACTGCTGTGTCTTCCCTGTGGGTGCTGGTTGATAGTGGCTGAACATGAGCCAGGTGGCCAAGAACGCCAGTGGCATCCTGGCTTGTATCAGAAATAGTGTGGCCAGCAGGACCAGAAAAGTGGTAGTCTTGCTGTACTTGGCACTGGTGAGGCCACACCTTGGGTGCTGTGTCCAGTTTTGGGCCCCTCACTTCAAAAAAGACATTGAGGTGCTGGAGCGTGTCCAGAGAGAGGCAACGGGGCTAGGGAAGGGTCTGGAGGACAAGTCCTGTGAGGAGCAGCTGAGGGAGCTGAGGTTGTTTTGGAGAAAAGGAAGCTCAGGGGAGACCTCATTGCTCTTATTGCTCTCTACAACTCCCTGAAAAGAGGCTGGAATCAGGTGGGGCTCAAGTCTCTTCTCCCAGGTAGCAAGGGACAGAACAAAAGGAAATAACTTCAAGTTGCACCAGGGGAGGTTTATGTTGGATATTAGGAAAAATTTCTTCACTTAAAGGGCTGACATTGGAACAGGCTACCCAGGGAAGTAGTGGAGTCGCCATCCCTGGAAGTGTACAAAAGGTGTGTGGATGCAGCACTTGGGAAATGTAGTTTAACAGTGAATACGGCCATGCTGCCTTAACGATTGGACTCAATGACTTAAGAGGTCTTCCAACCTTAAGAATTCCACTATGATTCTATTCCAATCTCCCCCTCCCAGGATGAAGGGAAACAATCACCACATTTCAGCAGGTGCCCCAGCCAGCCGCTTGGGCTCTCACGCAGCGGCAGGGCCCGCGGTGGGACCCGCCTATCCCTCGGCGCCACACGCGCTGTGTTTTTTCCCTCACTGGGCCAAGATCCCCCGCCCCGTTCCGCGGCTCCCGGCGGGACAGGGCGGGACGCGCCTCCCCCGCCCCTCAGCGCGGCCCCGCCCCGCCCACCCCGAGTCACCCGCGTGCCGGGCATTTAAAGGGCCCATGGCGGCCGGGTCCGGGCAGTGCCGCTGTGTGCCCACTATCGCCATGCCGTGCTGCCCCGGGCGCTCCCCCGCCGCGGCCCGGGCGTTCCCGCGGGGCTGCCGGGGCCCGGGGGAGCTTCTCTGGGGGCTCGCGTAGTGCGGGGGGGGCGAGCGGTAGGGCCCGGTGCGCGCCGGGGGCAGGCGAGCGGGCGGGCGCTGGATTCTTTGGATCGCGGACGTCGTGGGCGAATAAAACAGGCGGGCGGGCGGTTGCGCTGTTCCTGCCGCGGGGTGGGCGCGGAGCGGAGCCGCCGCCAGGCCCGGCGCGGATGGAGCCCGGCAGCCGCGGCGCCGCGCCCGGCGGAGTGTCGGTGTCGGCTGTGCTGCCGGCGGGCGGGAGCGGGGAGCGCCTGGGCGGTGCCACCCCCAAGCAGTTCTGCGCCGTGCAGGGGAGGCCGCTCGTCAGCTACGCGGTGCGGGCCATGGAGAGGTAACGAGCCCGGCGCCGCTCGGCTCCCGACCGCGCCCCGCGGGCTCCTGCCGGCCCTCGCCGTGCCCCGGAGAGCCGCAGGCAGCCCCCGCTGGCCTCGCCTCCGGCCCGGGCACCCCCGGCGGGTCCAGTTTGCCTTGCCGTGTCTCTCCGTTTCCCCCCGCCCAGTCAGAGCGGGCAGGGAACGAGGTGTGTCTGGGCCCCTTCACCTGGGACGAAGTCCCGGGCGGGAGCTGGCGCTTCCCCCACCCCAGCCTGGCTCCAGTGCCGCCATCCCGGGTGGCTCTCCGCCCTCCTTCCCCAGCCCTGCCCATGTTTCGAGGCTGTGCCGCATTCCTTGGCTCCTGGGGATCGTCTGTTCGAGCTTCAGCCTCGAAGCTCGAGGGTTTGTGTAGCTGCAGTGGCTGGTTTGGTGAGCTATGAGCCCACCGCAGCTGTTGGAGACACTCATAGGACTAGCCTGAAAAGAGACCTCTACTGCCATTGTCGTTGAAGATGGTCTTTATAATGTCCAAAGGCCTCGAAAAATGATCCACTCCTCATGATGGGATGAATGAACTCACTGGTGTACTACACTGCATTATACTCCACTATTGCCCATGGTAAAACACCTTGCATCAGCAGGAAGTTTAAAGCAAAAATGTTTAAGTTATAGTTGCTGAACTAGAAGCTGATGGCTTACATACTATGAAGCTGCGTGTGTGACTTTACGATGTTTATGTTGTAGTGATATCACAAGAAGTAATGGGTACAAATTGAAAGATGGGAAATTTAGGTTAGATATTAGGAAGAAATTCTTTACTGTGGGGGTGGTGAGGCACTGGAACAGGTTTCCCAGGGAGGCTGTGGATGCCCCAACCCAGCTAGTGTTCAAGGCCAGGTTGGATAAAACCTTGAGCGACCTGGTCTAGTGGAAGGTGTCCCTGCCCATGGCAAGGGGGTTGGGGCTAAATGATCTTTAAGATGCCTTCCAAGCCTTAACATTCTATAATTCTATGTTGGAGCAAAAGATTAATGTAATGGGATTTCTTAGCAGCCAGGCTTTTCCTTTCTATAAGGCTGATGAGTTCTAAGCATGTGACTGACAGTTAATATATTATTGTCAAATGTTAACATAATATAAGTCTTGTATCTAGTGTCACTTGAAACACCGCAGGTAGGAGCAGAGTGTCAAGGGGAATTCTGGATGTGTTGCAGTAACTTGTAGGAAAACAAACCTTTAGATTTTTAGAGAGAATAAATGGGGAGGAGTGGAGATTGGGAGATGCTGGCAATTTTATTTTTTTCACCAAAGTTCTTAACACATGGAAACTTGTACAACATCAAAATTGGGACTCTTTTTCCATTCCCACCCAGAGAGGCTTCCCTCAGGTCACTTTTTACTTTATGAAAGAAGTACTGCTTGTTTTCTTTATTTAATTTTGAACAGCAGCCAGTGGCAAAGCTAAGCACATCAGTAAGCACGGCGTCCAATCCAAAGCTTGCCATTGCTGTAATTTTTGCCAAAATGTCATGGGAATCTACAGAGAAGAATTATATCCTCACTCAGTGTATTGGAGACCTGGAAAAGAGAACTGAGTGAGGTTTGGGAAGGAAATGTTATGCATCTTAAAAAAAAAACCACTTTATTTTTACTGCCAGTAAGCTTTGAGAAAATAGCCATACTTTGAGCAACAGTATTGTATTTGTCCTAAGGCTGCAAAAAATTAGAAGGTTGATTTCTAGCTGTACAGTTCAACCAAGCTGATTGTGAGGGTAACAGCTTGGTGCTTTTGCTTGAGAGTGCAATAACTGCTGCCAGTGCTCTGGCAGACAGAGCTTCCTGCCACCTCTGCTGACTTGGAGTGTTGACTGGTATAGATGTATATGAGGAGCTGGGAACAGATGTACTCCAAAGCTTGGGATGGCTTTCATTTTCATCTCAACACTTTAACTTCTGGCTCTGAAACTGCGAAGGATGTACCTTGTTCTTTGTGCGAATGTAAGCGCACACGTGTAATATTGAGGAAGTGCAGTTCGTCACATAATCTGCCCAGAAATGGCAGATTTTGTGTTTAGCTTGATACTGTCTTCTCATGTCTGTTGTTTACCTGATGTAATTGAATGGGTGACCCATTAGCCGGTAATAACTTCGATTGAACTGGACATCTCAGCTAGTGTGGCTATTTTTGAGCCTTTTTAAATCGGGAAAAGAGGTAGCAGTGTATAGACAGAAATACATGAAAAGTTCAAGGATGTGCAGCTGCTTTGCATATGGTTTTTAAGAATCAGTAGAAAAAAATTTTTATGCTATTCAGCTGAAAGTAGTGAGACTCTAAATACCAATGTGGAAAAATGGGCAGATGAGACAAGAGCAGATATGAATGAATAAGCAGTGTATCCTGTTGCATAGGATAACAGCATGTAGAACACTGGCCTGCCAATAATCATCACAGGTGATACCCTGAGGAAGAGGAGGTGAACAAAACTAGGGTAAGGAGAAATCCTTGGTTTTAATTGCCAGTGCAGTGGCACTGATAGGAAGGTCAGGCCCTACCTTTGGGCTAAAATTACAGTGTATTAGAAAACTTAAATGTCTCTTTTCCCCATTGGGTTTGTTCCTGCTTTTGTTGAACTATGCAAGGCTTTTTCAACAAGTTCAGCTGATTTAGAATGGCATTCCTTGGTTTTGCTTCTCTAACAACTTGCAGAGTTCTTCCTTCATTTGATTTTTTTTGTGTGTGTGCGTATGCATGTTTGTTTAGAATAGAACTTTTTCAGTTCCTTTTCCAAGACAGGGAGGAATCTTAGCTCTGTATGCACATGTGCATGCATATTTTACTAAAGATATAGAGTGAAAAACAAACTAAGGTAAAGATTGATTTTAAAATCATTGTGGAACAAACATGCTGCTGCTGTTCTTGCTGTGCTCATATTTCACCAGCTGTTGAAAGTACAGTGAGTAGTCATAAAAGAGGAAAGCAGAGTTAATATCTTCACTGGCAGAATTAAAATTTTCCATAAAGGTTTCACACAGCTTTGTTTACTTTATTGTAGTATCTCAAAACAGGTGGACGTCTCTTAAAATCCCCTGGGGAAGCTCCCAAAGGAGCACTTCTTTGGAAGTGTCTTGCATAGTTTATTTGCCAAATATTTTTCTCCGTTGATTGATGCATATTCACTGGCTCTGTAGGTCACACAATTACAGTTTGGTTAAATGGATCTACTCTGATAGTTCTTTTTGTTCAGTTATCATTAGCTTATTTTTGAAATAGCAAATTTATGGAGGTATCTTTTTTGTCATGTCTGACTCATAAGGAGCATTTTATTTCTGGAAAAAATTGAATGGCTTCTGTACATGAGATCCTCCAAACTTCCTTAATATACCATAAAAGCTTCCTGCTTCCATTTTTGTACTGTAAGAGATACATTTGTATTAATATTTTTTTTCCATATAGTAATAAATTCATAACAAAGCTGTTATGGAGCAAAAGGAAGTTATGCTTGCATTCTGCAAATGCATTTTTTTCTTGATACTTCTTTTTCTCATTTGGTTTTTAATAAGGTTAGCAAAAGTAATATAATGATTTATCTTGCACCTCTGAAAGTTTCTGTGGCAGTGAAAGGTCCTGTCTAACACTGCTAAAGCCATCTCAGCAGCGACTGCCTGGTTCTGGCCTTGTTTTGCTGGTCTCAGTAGGTTGTATTGGATAGTTTGTTAGTGGCAGAGTAAGAGTTGCAAGAGATTGAGTGTGAGTATTGAAGCCTTATGTCAGATTTTGGCGCTGGTTTGTATGTGAGTGAACTGATAGAGGGTTAAACCTGGGTCACATTTGGACCTCAGCGTGTCATTCAGGTGATACAGTTTCAAAGTGGGTTTATTTCATTTCCTCTGCAGCCTGTGTTTTGAAGTAATAGCTTAATCTGTTGCTGAGTTAATGAGCTCCTCTACTTTCAGTTCTAACTCAGCTGGTATAAGTGTTTGTCCTTTTGTTTGAAATTTAATGGAACAATACTACTTTCTACTAGGCAGAAAGTCTGTCTGTAGGTGATGATGAGAAGGATAGCTGCAGGAAACAAACAGATAGTCCTTTTCTGCATCATGGTTTGCTTTCTGCTAGTATTGGGGTCCTCCCAAGGCAGCTGTAAAGTGATTGTAACTTGGCTTGTCATTTTGCTTCATTTGGTCAGACTTGATTTTCCACTTTGGAACCACAGCCTGTGTTGTATGGAAGCACTAGAGCTGTGTGTTGTTAAAGCATGTTGGGGTACAGCATTGTGATCTTTTTCATGCGTCGTGCTGATTCTTTCTGAAGCTTGATCCAATATTATAGTTATAAAATTGAAATGGTGTTTTTAAACTGGATTTGAGCAGGTCCTGAGTAGATTATTATTTTAGTATGAAATCTTTCTGAAGGAAAGGATATGACAAATTGTGGGAGGGAAAAAAGATTCATTTACTGATAGATTGAGTGTATACTGATATCTTGCTGCTTCTTTAAAACATTTTGCAACACTTCCATAAGCAGATCTTCAGAAGAGCAAGCAACCTGTGTGGTGCACAGCTCTCATTTATTAAAATTTGTAGCATACTTTACTGGATTAGTACTTTTCATGAGTTTTAGTGGGACAAAACCTAAGCTGTTCTGTATGGAATCAATCTGGAGGCTACTTTATGCTCTTATATGAATATGTTACCTCCCTAAATCCCAGCTCTAATTACAGAATGTGGGTCCACAATGACTTTGAGGAGGACATACTCAAGTTTACAAATGTGTTTATGCAGACACAGGGTGGAGCTGTGACCGCATCCTGTCACTTTTTGGTGTATTGTACCACTGGAGCCCTTGAGCCATTCCACCCCCTCTGTGCAGAGATTTATCACAGGCTGGCCAGTACTTGTGTTCTCTTCCCTCCTTCTCAGAAGATGCTGTGTACTGCTACCCAGTTGCCTCACAATCTGTTTCATTTAACTCCAGAAAGGGCAATGTCAGTGCTCTTCTTACACAGTCACAGTGACTGTGCAGACTGTCCAGTTTCTGGGTACTGTGTAAGGCTACAGTCTTTCTGCAAATAGAAGTGCAGAGCTCTTGTTCTCATTTAGTGTGAAATAGCTCTTCTTGAATTTTGCTTGTTTCAATGACTGACTCTCGGTATTTAAAAGAACTGAGATGAATCCAGTTAGTTTGCCCTAGTTCCAAGTTGAAGTCATGTGAAAGTGCTACATTTTGTAGCTAAATGTAAGAATATGCCAGAAATCATATGAGAGATTTTTAAACCTTTTGATGAACCTGTGGTGAGTGACAAGTTAAAATGAAACTTGAAACCACATGACTTCAGATTTTACATTTGAGCAACTTCAATACTTAAAGAATGCTGAGAATATGTTGGTTTGGCTGTATTTTCTGCCTTTGCTAATAGTAAAATGAACATAATGACAAGTATTTTTCTTTTGAAGAATAGTAATAGCACTTTATTTTATTTTAAATAGTTATTTTACAATTCATTGAAATAGTTTTCCATGTAGTATTATTAATTACACCCCCCAGCCCGCCCCCCCCATACATAAGGTGGAAGATGCTCTGTTGTTACACGTAGTTCTAGGAGACTGGTTTCTAACACAGATAATTTTGCTTTTGAAGTAAGGATAGTTCCCAGGCAATGCCTTCTCATGTGTTATTGCAGAAATCAGTATCTTGAGCTTGTGTATTTCTGAACTGTGAATTTCTTACTCTTATTTTTCTAACTGGAAATATTTAGTTCTTAGTACCTTAGTTCTGGTGTCTGCAAAATTAGTTTCAGTAGCTTTGCTAGTTTCAGTTGAGACAGTGTACTTGTCTCTCTTTCTCCATAGTTGGATGTGTAAGCTACCCATGGGTAACTTTAACATAGTAATTTTTGTTTTAATCATTGCTCATCTGATGAGTTTCTTGTCTGACATGCTAAAATGCTCTTCTGCCATCTATGGAGGCACAGAAAGGGAACACAACAATATATATATTTTTTTTATGTTCTCTACATAGGCATTTAGAAAATAAGACACTACAGTGGATTTGAATTATGGTATTTCTGTTGTTTTGAAGTACAGTATGCCACATATGACTAGAATTTGTATTCCTAGATACTTTGACAGAAGTATGATTTCAACCTAGCTTCAGTTGTGACTGGTTTTAATCTTGTGGTCTGTGGGTCATTCACTTCCCCCCACACAACCCCTCAGCTGCAGAGCTAGACTGATACCAACAGTATTGATATGGTATCTTAACTAGCACAGCTATGTTTTTACATTTTTCTAGCTTCCTACAGCAGAAACCTTTGTGTTTAAAAATATATGTATTTTTTTCAAACTACCAGTATAATGTTTCCTGTCAATATTAAAGTGTTACAGTTTTCATTCATTACCATTCTGTCAATTACTGCCTGTGTCTGTCTTGATAGTGATCTTTTTTCAGGCTTTTTCTTGATTGTTTTATTCTCTTGTACACCGTGTACTTCACTGGAACATGGAGTATTCCAGGTCACAGGATTTACCAATTTATTAGAAACTGATTAGCAAGCGGTCACTGTTCAATTTAGAAGTTCTGTTTGAAGTTAGGAATGATGCTGGAGTAAGAAATATTTTGAAGGCTTTTGAAGAGTTATCAGAACATGCCCTTCTGCAAAGTGGTTGTTGGAAGGAAGTCCCTTCCCAGAACTCCGGTGTTATTGCTATAAATCTTCTGTTATAGCTCTCCCTTAAGGAGTGGAGTACAAAAACATGGGCTTGAGTATATTGAGAGATGCTTTATTTAGCCACCTTGAATATTTGTTGTCATGAATTTCTTTGTTTCATATATCTCCACTTTTATTTAGTCATTCATATCTGCTTTCTCTGGTTTTGTACCGGTTTTTCTAGGATAAGTTGGATATCTGATGTTATTGTGGTTGTCTCTCCTGAAAATATTGAAACAATGAAGACTATCATTGAAAAATATGGCCACAAAAAAGTTACAGTAGTAGAAGGTGGAATAACTCGTCACCGGTCAATATTCAATGGACTGAAAGTATTTGCAGAGAATGAATTTTCCAACCATTTGCTGCAGAAGCCAGAAGTAGTGATCATCCATGATGCTGTGAGGCCTTTTGTTGAAGAAGATATTGTTTCAAAAGTGGTTATGGCTGCTAAAGAACATGGGGTATGTACTATACAGCAATGCAACTCTGCAATGTGCTTTATACTGTACAGCATAAAATCATGATTGATAAATAAGGCATTTTATAGCAATTTTATTAATGTGTGATGGGTTTTTTTAAGGTAGAACAGATCCAGGTTCCCTCTTATGCAGAGAAGTCATGTGGAGGAGGTTGACATTTTTAAATGCCGCAGGTGTTATTTTGCTACAGGGAATAATTATTGCCATAGAGACTGTCAGTAAGAGATTGAATTAATCAGCAATTTGTTAGTTAAAGGTAGATTATGTAATGATAGTTTACCTTTTTTTTTCCATGCAGAATTATCACCTAATGATAGAGCAGTTCTGTTAGTGATTACTAATAATAGCCAAAGAGTATATGTACTGCATTGGTTGACTTGTAAACTTTGTGTTTTCGTCTCAAACTTATATGCAAATCCTGAATAAGCAGCAAGAAAGCTGTCTCTGTATTAATGCTAAATTGTTCTAGAACCTGTAAGCATTGCAAACTGCTGGAAAACAGGGTAAGTGGGAAGCCTCCAGCTGTAGGTTGGATATTCTTCTGTTTATCACTGCATCTGAGGACTGGGATTACTCATAGAAACTAAAAAGATTTCTGGGAAAGTAAGTGATATATGAAGGGGAAGAGTTGGTAGAAGTTGTGTTATGCAAGTAGAAGGATAGGAGAGGCATGCACTAGCAACAAGAGGAACTGTTAGACGAACTGGCTAAGTCAGAGATGGAAGAAATCACAACTTAGCCACAGGCTTGTTTGCAAAATTTGCTATCTTTAATTTGTTCTTGAATTCTCCATTAATAAGATAGCATAATGCTTCCCTGCTTCAAGGGCTTCGTTTGAGGTAGAAGTCATTAGTGATAACAGATTGTTTGGGTCCTAGAAAACTAGGAAAATGTACCACTGCTTGTCTTTTCCAGAAAATGTGGTAAAAGATAAGCTAATTGACAGGTGGTTCAGAACTTTGACAGTGGAATAATGAGTCCGAAGAATGAACTGTAGTGTTTCCTTAGTGCTTCTACACCTTTTTTTGAAAGTTCATAGTGTGGAAGGGGAATGTATAGCTTTTTAAAATTTTTATTATGAAAATCAAATTATGTGACGTCTCTCAGAACACTATGTTGCAAATCTAAATATATTGAGCCTCTTCCTAGTAGGCCTGTAGTTTTGTAGATAGGCTCAATAAGAAATGGCAATAAAATATAAACTCTGCACTATAGTTTTCAGTGATACAGAACATACGTTTCCAGTCATTAAAACTTAAATTCTGTTAGAATTTTAACAAGGTTTTTGACCCTTCTCATATAGCACAAAATAGCATTCCAGAATTGATTCTCTGCCAAAGACTTTAAAATAAATCCTCTTTGTAAATCAGTTTTAAATGTGATTCTTTGAGAGTGGTAGAAGAATGGGGTTAATTGTGCTGGTTTTGGGTTGAAATGAGAATAACTTTTCTGAATGTGTTTGTGTTGTCTTTGCATGTTAAGATATATCATGTCTCATTTGAATTTGTGTTTAACTTGTTCGCTTTTTTCTTGAAAGTTTTGTGATTTTAATGTAATATATTCTCCTAGTTTTCTTTTTAATTGGGTGTAAGGTATTTTCAGTAAAAAAGCAGGGGAAACCAGGGCAATCTCCATTGACCTTCTCATGTCAGTGTACTCTAGTTCATCTGAACTTCTGACTGGTAAATATTTCCTTACCGGGATCACTGAAGTATCATTTGATCTCAAAAAGGTGATTGTGTACATGTGTAATAGTCTTTTCCATTGTATAACATTTGTCTGAAATGTGTGTGGTATTCATTTGCTCTGTGGTGGCTTTCTGTGTTGGCTTAGATCCACTGAATTCAGTGAGGCTGGGCCATCAGAGAGATGTGTGCCCTGAGTCTCTAAGAGCTGGGTGCTATTGATGTTACCTGACAAAGTAATTGAATTAAGGAACATGAGAAGAATTTCATTTTATGTAACAAATTGGAAAACCACCTTTCCAGAGACAGGTGACTGTCTCCACTTGAGAACTACAGAATTCTGAAAAACTAAATGGAAAGCTATGACTTTTGCAAAACTGGTATGCATGGTTTTGAGTATCAGAAAAAAATTGATCGAGAGCAGCTATCATGTTTAGTTCTTCCTATGGTCAAATTCTTTGCATATCTAAAAGGATGTCAGTTCTTCAATCTTTCAGTGCAAAAAGTAATTACTTCCTCTTGCATTATGTAGAAAGGTACAAAACCTGGCAGAAACATCATATTGAATGACTTGTGTTAATAGGGGTAATGCTGTATTGTTATATGTCTGCATACCATATAGATAACATAATTATGAGAAACTTTAATGTTCTTTAAAATGGCAATTGATCAAGTAAGTTATTGCACTTCTAGCTGCCAATTGTCAGACAAATAAACTGCTTTATTACACTTGCTAATCAGTTTGTTATTTGCCTGTGGGAATAAAAATGTGTACCTTAACCAGAACTAATAAATTATGCCTTAAACCCCCCAAAGAATTCCTTGATTATGTCAAAATATTACTTTGTAACCAATTAAATTCCATTTATGTTTTGGGGGTAATTCTGCAATTAAAATTATATGTTTCTAGAAACAAATTCTTTACAGCTAGTAAAAGTTGGGAAAAGTGGAAGCTTCAGAAGGCATCAGTCCAAAGCCTCTAGCAATATCTCATTGCCAACATTGCATTTTAAACAGCACAACTAAAATGAAAAATGCTTACATGAAAAAGAAATCAGGAAGGTGGGGGGGAACTTGTCAGTTCTGTTATTGAAAGTTTACAAAAAGAAGGCACATCCAAAGACTTTTTTTTTCTCTCATTAACATAAACTAGATTTGAAAGTACAGTCTGTTATGTTGAAAGGACTAAGTCAAAATGGCATTCTTAAAAGCTGGTTTCTGGAAGCTGTCTAACATCATTACTTTATTCTGAGCTTTAGCAAGGACCTGAACAAAGCTTACATGCCAATACAGCTGTACAGTGCTACTCGGTCTCATGGACTCCTACTCACAGAGGCAGTCAGTCAAAATAATACTCCCAGACAGAAAACACTACATGTTGTGCTCATTCTGTTCCTCTCGTGCTGCCATTATCACTCTTACTGTAGCAGAAGGCTGGAGCAGAAAACACGGACCCCTGTAGATCCTGTTCTTTCACTCACTTATTTTGTTATCTATGGTTGCTGAGTTACATTAGCAAAACTCGGTGGGTGGCAAACCAAAAACCACCTCTTTTTCTCCACTGATGGTAAAGGAAGACTTGGGTGGATAAATAGGATCATCTGGTGTGGTGTACTTGAATGGGGACAGAATGCTGGCGTGGTTCTGCCCACTCTGACCTTTCTTTGCACTTTTTGTCTTGGAGCAATTATCTTTTTGTTTTCCTATCTCCTCTGGTTTTGCCATATATAGAATATTTTACATGTAGGCTTTGTCCTCGTTATATTCAAAGACTGATTTTAGCTAGCTGCAAAGGCTACATCAGTGACAAGACCGTTTTTTATTCATATTTGTACACTGGATCATCTGAAGTTACCCTCTGTCTGTGTCCTCAGTTCTGCTTTCATTGTGTGCTTGGTGCTTTGGGGAGCTCTCATTGTCCTGCCAGACCCCTGTGCAGAAACAGAATCCAGAACTGATGACATATTACCATTACCATCTTGACATGAATGGAATGAGTTTTGTACTTCAGTAGAGTGACTAATGTCAATGTAAAAATAATTATTAATGAATTGTAGGGTGTTATTTATCAAATTGAGAATAAAATAACATTTTAAGACCCACATGCTCTTAGCCTACTAAGGTGCATGGAGGACAGGGAGGGGATTAGAGAGCCCCATTATGGCTTCACCAAGGGCAAGTCCTGCCCAA